>JACCIY010000639.1:0-43135 GCA_025506505.1 Flaveria sonorensis | reverse complement strand
TTTTTCTCATTTAATTAACTTCTTTAATTATTGTATTATTTAATACATATTATTAATATATATTTAATAATATGATATTATTTAATTCACTTCATTAATCTTATTTTATTTATAATAATATAAATTGATATTTATATTCATAGTTACTAATCATATTTTTATAACTAAATACTATTTAAATTAAGTACTATTTTATTTAAATACTTATATCTATGCTACTATATAATATATCTTTTGGATATAGATGTAATTTTACCAAGCATACAAGTTTTGAAGCAACATGTACAAAGGAGTGTGTAAGACATTTAATGTAGTAGATTAATTAGTTGTGTTAATGAAGCAACATAATAACGATAAAAAGAAACAATGATACATTGTGTTATTGGTCATTGTTATTAATGTAGTAGATTAATTAGCTGTTATTTATATTGTGTTTTACATGTTAGAGATACATAACAATGTTATCTATCATTATATTTTTTAAAATTAATCATTTTAGAAAAATACAATAGTATTCAAAAAAACATAATAACTAACAAAAAAACACAATGAACTACACTAAAGACACAATAACAAGATATAAGCTAAATAACATAAAAAATTAATCTTTTTATATAACAATACTTTACTCATTTTAAAGATAAAAAACTCATTTTTTGTGTAATTTTATAAAATATAATATCGTACATAAAAGTTATGAACGTTTTAAAAAAATAAGAGAACTTGCAAAATGACAACAAAAGTGGTTATTTTTAAAATACCCCTCTAACAAACTTTTCCCTACAATTTTGATCTCAACCATTGATTAATGAGATGGATGCTTGAGATTACTTCTTACTCTCTTTAGTTTTAGAAGACTTTGTATTTGAACCCTATCATAACTATAATACTAATATTTTTTAGGAACGTATTATGAGTTTAATAATTTTAATATTTATCTATATCTTTTATAATAAAAATAAAAGGATGATAGAATGATAATTTTAAATATGGATTAAGACACCCATATGAAAAGGCATGCTTAAATTTCAAAAAAATTAACCATTGTATTCTATTTATGCCCTTACAAAAAATATATCATATGATGCTTATAATACGAATGATAAAGCATATACACATGGCCAAACAAAACCGTCATTACTTAAATGTTGTTCATTCATTACGATTGAGCACTAATCAATCTTTCTCTTTCTCTTGCCTGTTGTTAACAGCTCAATAACAATTAAGATAGTAATTTGTGCTAACAATTTCTCCATTAACTTTCTCCAGTCTATGCAAATCACCATCGAAAGTCGTCTCTGATGATCATAAAACTCTAACCTACATTAATAAAACGAAACCCCCAGAAAATCTAGGTAATAAATGATTTTCGACCACAATACCACCCATGATTTCACTAATATTGTTGGGATAATATAGTTGTCTTAAAATTTTTGTAATATACGTAATTGTTTTCTTTCATTCAATTTTTTCAATAATTATATTTTGATTTTTAAATTTACGCCATAACGCACCGAGCCGATACTGACTAAAATCGAATTACCCAAAAATCGCGCAACAACCGTACCGGCGCAACGCGCGGATATTTCCACTAGTGTTTCTATATATATGTACAGAAAGAAATAAAAAAATAAAAATAATTTGGGTGTACCAATAAAATGATTCATTATAAATCAAAATTATAACATATTATACGAATAAACTCTAGACATACTGCCATTTTGACATTGTTAATGATAACGAGCAGACTCAACTAGACTCATTTATAGACTTAAAGAGTATAAATATGTTGCTAAACGTAACTCTTCATTTTTATTTGCTAGGTCTCTCCATCAAATTGTCACAATACAGCAACATAATCTAATTATTACATACTATTAAATTAGAAAGGGGATGAATAGTAGTTTTAAAGATCTCAACCGTCGGTTTCTTAATCTACGATTATCACAGTAGTGGCTGTTTGACACCTATCAATATCAGAGTAGTTAATGTGAAGCCACGTATCTGTCTTCATCAGCCACGTATCAATGATCTATCCCTTGCTTTGAAACTCGAATCAAGAGGAGAATCGAAGCTAATCTTCTGAATTTTTATTCTCTCATTCGAATCTACGGTAGGGTTTAATCGTACTTTAATCATTAACGGGAAACAAAGCATATAATATTGAGGGGAGATTCATGAGCAGTAATTGATACCTAGAAGAGGTTATGATGATGATGAACTTCATTGTCAACTCAATGAACTCACTGGTGACTTAATTTACCTTTAATTTTTTATGTCTGATTTTGTTTTTTTTTTTCTATACTTTTGTAGTTTTGTTGCTTGCCGCATGTTCGTTCAGCAAAACTAGATGTCAAGGAAAAAGAGTTATTGATCAAGGGTTTCAAGGGATGACATAAACTCAATTTCTACTAACACCTCTGTTTCTTGATTCATTCCTTCTTCAAGATCCTAACCAATGGTTTAGCTTTTATTTTCACATTTATCTTTTGTTGGGTTTCTCTTAATGGTGAGTTAAGTTAGATTCATTATGTTGGAAGAATTTAAACCTTGGGTTTGTTAAAGTTTGGTTGATAGATTTGTTCTTTGCATTTTGGTTTGTTTGTTTTTTTTCGGTTTTTTTAACTCAAACACATGATTTTATACCTTTCTTGATGTGTTACGGTTTTACATCGGAATGACGACCTCTACGATGTTTTTTAGCATCTGCATTTTAATATTTTGATTCGTGGCGGAGTTCCGTTAAACCTAGTTTATATAAAAGTTTATATCTTAAAAGTAATAAAAATAAAACTATTTTTAAAATATAAAACAGAAATAAACAAAATAAAAATATTAGTGTAGTCGGTAGTTTTTTAGGTGCATATAAGAGCCATAGGGAAAATGATGGATTTCATTAGTTACAATTTATCCCTTAAGCTAAGTTTAGTCATGAATTTGGTTCGTGGTATAGTGGTGTTAGGTAGAGGTTTTTTTGGAATCATCTCTCTTATCTTCACACCTAAGGGTATTTTAAAACGAAAAGTAATTTATACGTCAAACAAATTAATGTAAGGGTGCTTATTAAGTATCATTACTGATTTAGACATTTTACATATACAAAAATCATCCATATACAAGAAAAGAAATAATTTAAGAATCTTATAATTAAACATCAAGAAAACCTTACCTAGGGCTGCAAACGAACCGAACGAACACGAACAAGGCCATGTTCGTGTTCGTTCATTAAGAATAAACGTGTTCATGAACTGTTCACGAACACTTACCGAACGAGATTCTTTGTTCGTGTTCGTTCATTAAGAAAATGAACATGTTCATGAACTGTTCACGAACACTTACCGAACGTAAATGAACACAAACAAATGCAAACGAACACAAACAACTGTTCATGAACATGACGAACACAAAAAAGCTCATAAACACAAATGGATACAATTTATTATAAATTTATTTTAGAATAAAATTTACATTTTTATTACAAAACATTACAGAAAATTAATCAAAAATAAATAAGTACTTAACATAAATATAAAAAATACTTGATCTAATAATCATAAAAATAAATAACAGAAAAATTAAAAATAAATGAACACATTAACGAACATAAACGAACACATTATCGAACTCTCACGAACGGACATTAACGAACATAAACGAACACATTATCGAACGTTCACGAACATAAATGAACGAACGCGGTCTGTGTTCATGTTCGTTCGTTTAACTAAACGAACAAATTTTTCTTGTTCGTGTTCGTTCATTTACTAAACGAACGAACATAAACGAACTTCCCGCCGAACGGTTCACGAACTGTTCGCTGAACGTTCAGTTCGTTTGCAGCCCTAACCTTACCTTTAACTTTAATCAATATTAATCAAAGTTAATAATAACTATAGAGTTTTTGAATTCTTTATAAATTTAGCAGAGAATGGGATAATAGGCAAAACGTTTTATTTTTATAACTTCTCATAATAGTAATATTATAAAATCTCCTAAAATATTTTCTTCTCTCCTAATCTCTAACTATAATTGATCAAGTAGAAAAGAGTTTGAAAACAAAAATCAAAATTACTTCAAGGATGATTTTTAGGGTTCTACAAAGGGAATTTTACAATTTGGCACTAGGTTGAACAACAAATCAAGAAGTTATAAAACATGTGTGTAAAAACAATTTTTGAAGTATATTTGAATCAGTCACTTATAATTCTTCTGATTGCTTGTTCGCTGATGGAGAAAAAGAAAAAAGTGAATGAAGAAGATGAAGCTGAGACTGCGATTTTTGGTGTTTGTTCAGACTCGTTACCATTGATTACATAAACCTACATGAGATTTTGTAGCTTACTTATAGTTTGTATTGATTGATTTAATGGTTTATATGATCAACGTGACATTAGGTTTTGTGTTTTCACCAACTAATGATACGATTTTTATTTTTTATAGAGTAAATTACACGGATAGTCCCTAAGTTTTGCTCAATTTCACCTTTCGTCCCTAGGATTGAAAAATTACAGATTTAGTCCTAAGGTTTGAAAAAAGTAACATGTTTCGTACCTGGGTCTAACGGCCATTAATTAATTTCAACGGGCTACAAAATAACAATTTTGCCCTTCCTGATTATGCCGCCTATAAAGCACCAGAAAACGATGAACACCACGAACCAACCGCGAAATCTGATGTTTACTCATTTGGGATCGTATTGTTCGAGCTGTTAATAGGGAAGAGTGCGTCGGATCATCCCGATTTGTCATCGGGTGATGTGGTGAGGCGGGTTAAGTCTAGTAGGGAAGAGGGTGGTGGAAGGGAAAAAATGGAGGAGAAGCAGCTGGAAATGATGGCGAAGGTGGCGGTGGAGTGTAAGGTGAGGTCGCCGGAGATGAGACCCACCATGTGGCAGGTGATAAAGATGTTGCAGGAGATAAAGGAGGCTGTTGTAATGGTGGATTGTGGTGGAGGTGGTGGTGGAGTGGTGATGGTTGAGATGAGGTTGAATGAGAAAGAAGAAGGGCAAAATGATCATTTTACAGCCAGTTAACGGAATTAATTAACGTCCGTTAGACCCAGGGACGAAACGTATTATTTTTTACAAACCTTAGGACTAAACCTGTAATTTTTCAATCCCAGGAATGAAAGGTGAAATTTGAACAAACCTCAGGGATGATCCGTGTAATTTACTCTTTTTTTTATTTTCGGGGAAAAGGGGGGTGTTTGGGTCTTCCAGATCAATTACGGTAGAAAAATTATTTGTAGTTAGTTATAGAGCGCGTATGTGTAAGTTTGTATTGGTGTTTTTTAAGTCAATTTTTATTTAACTTTTTATATATATATATATATATATATATATATATTTTAACTCAATAACCCATTTGAGGCAATCAGAATGTGCCAAGTCATCGATCCCAAAATAAACACGAAGAGGCATTATCTTCATTTAATACATTTGAACTTATTAAATGCAGCCTTCATTTCTTATTTGACCTAATGATTTAACCAAAATCAAACATCAATTTTTTGTACTATTTTATCCACTCCATAAATCTTAAACTCATCAACTCTATCTTATTTTCAAACATTTTAAACTTATAATCAGCACTATCTTCTTTATTTTCATCATCTTCTTCATGAACTCTCTCCCATATATTCATCATCTTTTTTATTCTTATCATCTTTTTCATGACATTTGACCATTAGCATGGGTGGTGTTTCATGGAACTTGATAGTGTTTTGATGGATAACTATGAAGACGAACCTCCTGTTGAACACTCTCCAGACGATCCATTAATTATGGTATGATGCATTTGATATTCTTGTTGGCAGTATCATCTTTGTTATGTTGTTTTTCATCAGCTAGTTACCAATAATATCATGTTATTCCTTTTTTTACATGCTTACTATTTTTAAGATATCATTCATTTTCTAGTCAAAATGGGTATTGTTATTGTTACACACATTTAAAAGAAAACCATGTTATTATATATTGTTATCTGTAATTAGTATAAATGGTTACTATTATTAGTTTAGCTATTGTTTTCATATTCTTTTATTTTTTTCCCCAAATATGTGATTATATAACTTTGTTCATCGATGTAAGTTGTTATTATTTTTTTCCTAAGATTTTACTGTATCTATTTATTTACTTCTATTTAACTCATATCTATTTTTTCCAAAACATGTAAATAAATACCTTTTACGTCGATGTAAGGGTTTGTTTACATCAATGTAATTTATTGTGTTTTTTCTGCAAGGTAAACATCTTTGTTCTCTTTTCCAAACACTGAACGATATCAAGTATTGGTGTCCCAAGGTAAATGCCAATGAGACAGGTGAAAGTTACAAGTGGCTGCTAGAATCTTTCCTTAAAGTGCATTTCCATCAATCGTGGCTATTTTAACTGATGAAGACCCCGATATGAGGATTGTTATCTCGTCTGTATTTCATAAATCACGCATCGTCTGTGTATATGGGATATAATGAAAATAGTCCCCTCTAATTCAATTTTGACATCGTTTTGTTTTTGTTTTTTTTTTGTAAGCATCGTCTTACAGTAATGTAATTTAAACTGCACTAATGTAAATAACTTCTTTTATTAAACTATTTAATTTCATAAAGTAGTTGTTATTCTTTATTTAGGTCGATATAATTATTTATATTAAATTATATATTAGTAAAGGTGTATCTTTGCAACATTACAATGTAACTATTTAATTTCGTATTTTACATTTTGTTGTTATGTTATTTCACGGTAATACTTTTTATACTAATTCTTTTTAATGTTATAGTGTTGACATCCTTTTTTGTTTGTTCCATTTATGTTTAAGTAATCAGTTTTATCTAATTCTTTTCAAAGAGGATAAAAACCCTATCGATGGAATGCTTTTAAATAAGTGGAACGAAGCTGTGAAGATGTATGAGCCCTATGTGAATATTTATGGAATTAGATTCTGCCTAGGTGGATATAAGCATATAGAAACACCAGATTACACATTTGAATCTTGGCAATGTGCTTTGTTGTGTTTTTGTAAACATTACTTATGGTTACACTAATTTAATATAACATTGCATTGCGTACATTAGTGAAAGTATATTACCCAATTACAATAATATTCTATTTTGGTTTCTTACACGTGTTAGATTACACTAAGTGATGACATTGTTACACCAACATAAGTTTATAGTACACCAATGTAAACTATAGTACACCAATGCAATACTATTGTATTGTTTATGGCATTTTATAATGCATTGATTACATTAGTGTAATTTTACATAATTTTTACTAAAATTTTGAAATTACGTAACTTCTACTCTAATGTTAGTGTAACATTACTAAAGTTATAGAATTGTGTAACTTTTACTTATATTAGTGTACGTAATATAACTAAAAATTATTGTAAAATTATTATGTAAGATTTCACATTCAAATGTTTTAAATAATATAAATTATCATAACTAGTTTTAGTAAGTTATAAAATTATTATAAAACTTGAAATTAAACCTGAAAAAGCTAAAAAAAAAGTATTACTAATTTGATGGGGTATGAATAAAACCTAAGCTTAAATAAATATTATATTACAAAAATACATGTACGAAATTATTTGAAATATAGAAACATTATATTATAATAATTTTTAAAATTTAAACATGTGAACAATCAACATGGATTTGACATTAACGTTGATGGATGATTAGATGAAATGGTGATATGATGGTGTCAGAAAGTCAACAAATGTATAAAATTACCCTTATACCCTTTTTCTTAATACAAGACTTCTTTACATAAATAAAAAATAAAAAATCTTACACCATTAGATGAGCATTTATGTGGAGTCTAAAATAATAGGATGTGGTTAATGGGTTAAATATATAGGGTGTGTTAACATTGAAACCACACCCTATATATATATATATATATATATATATATATATATATATATATATATATATATATATATTGTGTGTGTGTGTGTGTGTGTGTGTGTGTGTGTGTGTGTGTGTTTTTTTTTCTAAGTTTTGAGTAAATGTGTTCATGGTTGACATATATGTAACCATGAAGTTGTGTTTATATATTTGTATTGATTATTGCCTCAGCGTGGTTGTAGCATGCATATACATAATGTCAAATTTTGATTGAATTTCTATTTTTTGTGGAACCTCATGGTTTGTATGGTATAAGTTTATAAATTGAGATCAGTCATCAGAAAACAAACATTATGCCTTTTGGGCATGAGTATGGACTAAGTTTGTAATTGAATACAAGTAAAGTATATGTTGACTTGCACAATGTGGGGTTTGTTTTGTCGATGTTAATTATTAGGTATAACAAATAAAAGAGTTAAGTTCGATTTTACTCCTTGAGTTTTGTTAAAAATAACAATTTTCCTCAAAAGATTAAAAAACTCAATTTACCTTCAAAAGTTTCATAAGTTGTTTCAATTTCAATCCAAATTTATATTAATTGTTTCAACTTAATCCAAAATAATGAAACTTTTGGAGTGGAACTGAAACTACATATGAATCTTTTGAAGGTAAATTGATGTTTTTAATATTTTAGAGGAAAATAGTTACTTTAATCAAACCTTAGAGAAGAAAACTAAAATTTACCCTAAATAAAAAAGTAAAGTGGTTTGTTATTTATTGCTCTTAAGAACGTGAATAAACAGTTCAAGATGTCATCAAGTAAAGGAGTGAGAGAATTGTTGTGCGTACTACATTCAATAAGTATAAAAACACTATAGATTATCTAGTTATGATAGAGGACTTGAAGAAACATCATCTAATATGACATGTAGTTTAATGTTGAAACTGTAGCAAATGTGTTATATTAATTGTCACACCCTCAAAATCTACGTACGGGGTTTTACCGCAAGGCGAGTGAACAAACCAGGATCCCAGTCATTAGTTACTCAAAACGACACTATATGCAACCTTTAAAACAATTCAGAGTTTGAAACTTTGAAATATTTGCGAAAGCGTTTTGTAAATAACCCAAAAACAAGGTACTAAACGTAAACTGCGCAAAACATGCGTCCAAACCAAAATACGTAAGTAAATGCTAAATTAAAAGTAAACAATGTTTGAACAAAGCATGCTTGACACGTGCGTTCTCCTATGGGCAGCTGCTAGAAACGACCTGAGAAAAGCATACTAAAGTGTCAACACGATGGTTGGTGAGTTCAAGAGTTTGTAATCATCGTAAACAGTAGCGTTAATAAAATATAAACATGTGCATTGAAATAGATAGCTAGTCTAATTTCATCAGTAAAGAGCAATAGTGATTTCGCGATCGAAGCTGACAATGTTTGTCTGTTTGCCTCCCGCCACGATATACCAAGTCGTGACGTTGTTAGTAGTTTCGGACAATATTGCACCCGTTGACTTCCGGTCACACAGGTGGGGCTTGTCAGACCCAGTAGTACTACCCAAAATTTCCCGCTAGATTCCTTAATTAACGATTCGAAAGTGTGATGGCTTTCTATGGTGTAACCCACTATGTCTTACCAAACATATGTTATAACAGTAAAGTGTTTTAAAACCAAGTATGCTTTCTCCCCCAAAAAGAGAAGTAAGTAAAAGTGGGGGATTGAACTCACCTGGTGTGCAAACGATGATTGTAAAAGCTAATGATGAGTGGAAAGACAACCTTTAAAGGTTACCTTGAACACACAAGTACATAAGTACATGTACATAGAAGCTTAACAACCCTAAGTGCTCAACAAACACATTGACCCAAGGTTTTGGAAAACAAGGCTCATATGACCTAGTTGACCCGTTTGACCCGTTGGTAACATGTCAAGTTAAGTTCTTGTTTGATCAAGTATAGCAATCCATCATACATGGTTATCACACAAGTTATTCACGTATGCCACATTACAAACCCTTAAGTGCTATAAAGCTCATCATACACCATGGTTTATCAAACAACACATATAAATACCAAGAAGTCCACAATTACAATTTTAACTAACACATCATGCATCATCATGATTCTATCATAATCCCAACATAACTCCATAATCACCTAACAACATCCATTATCATGTATATTCCATAAGAGCCTAAATTTCAAAAGTTATGCATCAAGTATTCATACAACCCAACAACACAATCTACCACCTTAGACATCATCAACAAACATTCTAACATGATCCTAACATCATAAACATGCTCAATTAACAATATCCAATGATCTACATAAATAAAGTTTCCCTTTCGGGAAAGTAACACCCAAAACCAATCTAACATCCAATTCTTTCGTAAATTCACCAACTTTATGCCTAATCAAGTCCATAACAACCATCTAGACATGACTAACATCATCAATTCATCATAATTCATGGCTAACATCATCAATTCATCATAATTCATCAATCTCATGCATAAAAGTTATTATTAATAGTAAGGTATGAACAACCACTCAATTTCATGAACTTTTTGCATAATCCACGTAAACTAACATCAATACAACCCAACTAACATCAAAACATCATCAAACAACATCAATTTCGACATTCATCATGATTTTCGAACTAGGGTTCTTCAAGAACCAAAAATCATAAAACTAATAAAAAATCTAACCTTTTAATCTTGTAGTAATCAAGAATTGATGCTTGCTACACATTGGAATGCTTGAAACTAGATCAAAATCGATGCTTGCTTGTTATTTTGATCATAATCGAAGTGTTTGTGTGTGTTGTTGATATCGCGGCCCTAAGGGTGTGTGGGGGGGGGATTAGGGTTTTATTTTTTTTGTTAATATTTGGTAATTATATTTTTACCATTAAACCCTCTTTAATTATATTTTGTAAAAACTTAATCCTTTAACATTTTTAACAACTTTTAACTACAAAACAACAAGTATTTTTAAGCAACAATATTAATCATGTATAATCTCACTAGCTACAAAACACATGGAATAAATATAACACGTTGGCACGTTACAAGATAAATTCACAAATAATATTTAAATTCACAAATCACATAACTACAAATTAATAATCAATATTATTAATCAAGTTATTATCTAATAACCATTGTTAATTATTATTAAGTCACCAACGTTCAACGACAACTAGTGTGTGCTCAGGACACGTGTATGCAAGACCTAACGAACTAACGGAGTTTGGTAACGTAAAATTACCGGATGTCACATGTAATGGTGGCTTGTAGTGGAGGTGGTGGTGAGTGGTGGTGGTTGAAATGGGATTGATAAGAAAAATGAAAGGCAAAATGATTATTTTACAGCCAGTTAATGGAATTAATTAACACCGTTAGACCCAGGACGAAACATGTTATTTTTTTTCAAACCTTAGGACCAAACCTATATTTTTTCAATCCCAGGAACGAAGGTGAAATTTGAGCAAATCTGTGACATCCGGTAATTTTCAGTTACCAAACTCCGTTAGTTCCGTTAAGTCTTGCATACACGTGTCGTGCACACACACTAGTTGTCGTTGAACGTTGGTGACTTAGCAATAATCAGTAATGTTAAATTGATGATAATTAAGTTAACAATGTGATTATTAAGTTATGCTTATGTGATTTAAATGTTAACTGTAATTTTATCGCGTAACGTGAAAACGTGCATATTTATTTCGTGTGTTTTGTGATAAATAGAAATTATGCATGATTGTTAATTGTGACTAATAATAATTGTGTTAGTAGTTGAGAACTATTTAAAAACTATTCAAAAAGCCTAATCTTTATAAAATACAAATTATAAGGGTTAAAGGGTAATTATGGATTATTAAATAAAATAAAATCAAAACCCAACCCTAATCCCACCCCATCGGCCGCGATCGACCTCCTCTCTCCCTCTCCTCTTCGAATTCAGCCCAAGAACAAGCAATCATCTTCGGTTTTGGTCGATTTCAAGGCATACAACACGTTGGAATCATCAATTGCAAGCCATTACACGTTTAAAGGTTAGATTTTGTATGTTTTTGATGAGTCTTCATGTTGGCCGAATGTTTCATGCGAAACTGCAATTGGTGGTTGATTGATGCCTAATTGTTGATGTTAATGTGTTTGTTAGATAGATTACATGTTAATTAACGTCAAGTATGCAATAAAGGTTGGATTTTTACAAGTTTTTATGGAAATTACATTAGGGCCGAAACCCTAATTCGAAACTTGCAATTGGGGATCGATTTGTTGATGTTGGTTAGTGTTATTATGTTAGTTGGATTGTATATATGCTAGTTAACGTCGATTATGCAAGAAAGCTATGATTTTGATACATGTTCATAGGTTACTAATAATAGTAACTTTATTTTGCATGAATTGATGATTGGATGATGTATGAATGTTATGGATGTGTTTGTGATGATGATTAGATGCTAAGTTGATGTTATGAACAATTGAAAACAAGAAGATGTCTTATAGTTCATACATTGCTAAAATAGTAACTTTTGGTGTTGACGTTGATGAATCATGATGATTAGGTGTTGTTGATCATGTTTAGATGTTGTCATGGACTTGAATTGGTATATAATTGATGAATTCATGAATGTAGTGTGAGTTTGATGAATTTGGGATGAACTTTCCCAAAGGGAAACTTTAATTGTGCAAATCCTTGAATTGGATGATTTGAGCATGTTTGGGATATTAGGATCATGCTAGTGTGTTCATGGATGATTTCTAAGGTGACTAAATGTGTTGTTTATGTTGTATGAATGTTGATTTGGTTTGTTATCTGTTTTGGCCTGTTGTGATTCGCATGACTTGTGTGATATCTAGTTGCATGATGATCTAGGTAGTACATGTGGTTAATGAAGTGCTATATGTAATCAAGTTGTATGTGAACATGTATGACATGCTGTTGTGTTAGTATTAACGAGTTATCACCTATAATGTCACCAACGGGTCAAACGGGTCAACTGGGTCAAATGTGTCTTGCCTTTCTTAAACCTTGAGTTCTTTGGTTTGTAGAGCACTTAGGGTTTCATGTTGATTCTGTGTACACGTACTTATGTACTCTTGTATTCTAGGTGACCTTTGAAGGGTTGTCTTTCCACCTATCACCAGTTCTCTTAAGTAATTATCTTTACATACCAGGTGAGTTCTTGCCCCACTCATTTTACATAATCTCTTTTGGGGAGATAGCATACTGTTGATCACAAACGCTTTTATATATGAGTGTGTATAATATTGATATAGTGCTGTTTACCATGGAAAGTCCTCACACTTTCAGATTGTTAATATTGACTAGCGGGGAAATTTTGGGTAGTACTACTGGGTCTGACGAGCCCCACCTGTGCGACTCGAGGTCAAACGGGTGCAATTTTGTCCTAACACATATTCGTCACGACCTGGTAAGTCGTGACGGGAGGCAACAAACGTAACACAGTCAGCTTCGATCGCGAAATCACTATGATTAATATTTTTATGTTAATAGACTAGCTATCTATTGCAATACACTACTTGTGCTCTGGAAACTGTTGATTGGTTTATATTTTAACGCAAACTCTTGAACTCACCAACCATGTGTTGACTTGTTTAGTATGCTATTCTCAGGTTAAGGTTGCCAGTTGCCTAGGAGCACGCACACCAGCATCGTTGAGTTGTCTACATTTGTTTGTTTACAAATTTGGGATTATTTTATATTAAACATTTGTGTTTGGGGCGCGTATGTTTTGCGCATTCTCTTTACATACTACTTGTTTTGGGTTTTCTGTTTTAAAAACGCTTCCGCAGTATTTTAAACGTTAACTCTGGTTTTGTTTATTAATCATATAGAGTCGTTCTTGGTAACTAATGACTGAGATCCTGGTATGTCACGCGCCTCGCGGTAAAACCCCGCACGTGGATTTTGAGGGTGTGACAGATTGGTATCAGAGCCATTGGTTATAGGGAACTAGGTTGCATACACACACTAGACTATAACCGCACAGTTGTTAGTTACTTATCGTTTACTCTCCTTACTGTATACTCAATGGCATACGCAACACGTACTTCGCAGCATGGCATCGTCGTCCAGGAATTTAGGCAAGAGACCTGCACGATCTAAGTCACCTCCTACTTCTCCCGTACCGGATAGGGGATTTAACTGGCCACGACATCCTTATCCTCCTAGCGAGATAGACTGGGATCAGCCTTTCATACCTCCTGAGCTCGATCCTCCACGTAACTGGGATTTCTACCCCACTTACATAAACCGTATGGCTTATAGAGAACGCGTACCACCAGTAGCACCTACACGACCTAGGACTAGGTCATCAACCGCCTCTACTTTGCCTACACTTCCTACTTTGAGCATCCCTCTGGAGCAGGCATTTGCAGCCCTAGTAGCCACACTGGACACAGAGCGACAGCGGATTAGAGGACTCACTGATGAGAACTCTGCATACGATCTGAGATGCGTCAGCTGCGTTACCAGGTAGATACGCTTCAGGAGCGACTTTCGATGGCCATTGGTGGACATCATACGCTGGCAGGCAACGTGGTAACACTTAGTGAGCGCATGGACGCACAAGATCACCATAACATAGTGATCGATGATAGGTTTGCTGATTTAGAGGCACAACTAGCAGCACTTCAGATTGCTGAAGCCCCTGCACCTTTGGTGGACCCTGATGAGGAAGACCCAGAAGAAGAACCCGAGGAAGCCCCCGAAGAAGAACCAGTAGAGATGGATGAGGACAGTGACGGATCTGATGTACTGGACTGATTCCACTTTTAAATGACTTAGACTATGTAGTGTTTCTTTTCTTTGAAACCTATGTGGGAAGGGTTGTTTCCCACCCAACTGACAAACTTAAATTTTGACATTGATGGAATATTTTGTGACTCAATTGCAATTTATTTATCTTTGATTATTATTTCTGTTATAAATGTTGTGGTTGTGGTGAATGCATTATTTCTTATTGTTTACTGTACCTTGATGAGATTAATGTGTTGGATGTTACTCATTATTGTAATTGTGAATTTTAAAGTGAAATATGGACGCACGTGGGCGTGGTCGTGGACGTGGCGCCGGAGGCCGTGGAGCCGGAGCCATAAACATGACGCCTGCGGAATTGGCGGCATTAATTAACGAACATGTTCAGGCGGCAGTGGCTGCTGCCCAACCGGGACAACCAGCAGGTAAATGATAACAAGAGGTTAAACTGATTTCCTAGTTATTTGTCTAGGATATCTGACTAATGTTTGGGTTGTCAAAACAGGACCACCACCATGTACCTACAAGTCCTTCATGGACTGTAAACCCCATACCTACAGCGGGACGGAAGGAGCTGTAGGGCTTGTAAGGTGGTTTGAGAAGACAGAGTCTGTCTTCGCGAAATGCAACTGCCCGCCTGCTGATCAGGTGAAGTATGCCACCGGGACATTGGAAGGCGCAGCACTTTCCTGGTGGAATGCCCAGGTACAAATGCTGGGTCAAGCCATGGCCAATGAACTACCTTGGGATGATTCAAAGAAATCATGACTGAAGAATACTGCCCCCGAAATGAAGTGCAGAAACTGGAGATTGAGTTCTGGCAACTCAAAATGCAAGGCTCAGAAATTGAAGCCTACACAACTCGAACTCATGAGTTAGCCACTTTATGCCCAGGGATGGTGAATGAAATGCACAAGAGGGTGGAGCATTATATACGGGGATTGGTGCCCGAAATTCAAAGTATGGTAACTGCTTCTAACCCCACTACCATACAACAAGCTATCCGAACAGCCCACAGGCTGACTGACCAGGCAGTTGAGCAAGGACGGTTACCTAAACGGGGTGCGGTGGCAAGCGTGCCCGACCAGAAACGCAAGTGGGATGGTTCAAGCAACAAGGGATCGTCATCCAGCAGCCAATCTCAACCTCAACAACAGCAGCAAAGTCAGCAACAGCAACGGAAGTTCGATAACAACCGAAGCTTCAACCAGACGACTCACTCAAATCAAGGACCCGGTGGGTATGGTGGAAGACTGCCGAAGTGCAACCGGTGTAACTACCACCATGTGGGTCGATGTGATAACTTCAAGTGCCAACGTTGTGGGAAGATTGGTCATGCAGCCAAAGACTGTCGGGGTGAACTGATGAAGAAGCCTCAACAATCACAAGAAACTCCGAAAGGTTGTTTTGAGTGCGGAAAAGAAAGCCATTACAAACGCAACTGTCCCCAGCTTAAGAGGAATGGTAATGGTAACAACAACAATGGGAACAACAACAATAATAACAATGGCAACAACAATAACAACAACAATGGTAATGGCAACAACAATGGAGGCAATAACAACAATGGAGCCAAAGGAAGAGCCTTCGTCATTGGCTCAGGTGAGGCTCTAAACGACCCTACAACAGTAACTGGTAAATTTTCGGTTAATGGTTGTTTTGCTACCGTATTATTCGATACCGGAGCCGATAGAAGTTTCGTGTCCACTAGGTTCTGTAGTCTTTTAAGTGATATGCCCTCAGCCTTAGAATCTAAATACACCGTGGAGTTAGCTAACGGCACACAGATTCACGTAACGCATATTCTTAGAGACTGCAAGATAGAGCTTGCTGGTCATACATTCACCATAGATCTCATGCCTGTTACACTAGGAAGTTTTGATGTGGTAGTAGGCATGGATTGGCTTTCCGATAAACAAGCAGAAGTCATATGCCACGAGAAGATCATACGGATTCCCATTGGTGAAGAAGTCCTTACGGTCAGAGGTGATAGGAGTGGTGCGGTGATAGGCATCATCTCGTTTATGAAAGCACAAAAGTTGTTACGAAAGGGTCGACTAGCCATATTGGCACTCGTCACAGATAAACAGACTGAGGAAAAGAAGATAGAGGATATCCCGTAGTTCGTGAGTTTCCCGAGGTGTTTCCGGAAGACCTTCCTGGATTACCGCCTCATCGTCAAGTTGAATTCCAGATTGAGTTGACTCCAGGAGCCGCTCCAATTGCGAGAGCACCGTACCGGTTAGCTCCGAACGAACTGCAGGAATTATCTGCCCAACTACAAGAGTTGTTGGATAAAGGGTTCATCCGACCGAGTTCGTCGCCCTGGGGAGCGCCAGTTCTATTTGTGAAGAAGAAGGATGGTACATTTCGAATGTGCATTGACTATAGGGAACTGAACAAGGTTACTATCAAGAATAGATATCCCTTACCTCGTATCGATGATTTGTTTGATCAACTGCAAGGATCAAGCTATTACTCTAAGATTGATCTGAGGTCTGGGTATCATCAGCTGAGAGTTCGAGAAGAGGACATCTCGAAGACTGCTTTCCGTACACGATATGGTCACTATGAATTTTTGGTCATGCCATTTGGGTTGACGAATGCACCAGCAGTATTCATGGACCTCATGAATCGCGTGTGCAAACCCTATCTTGATCAGTTTGTTATCGTCTTTATTGATGACATACTGATATACTCAAGGACCGAGGAAGAACATGAGAAGCACTTACGTTTAATCTTAGAATTACTTAGAAAGGAACAACTGTACGCAAAGTTTTCTAAGTGTGATTTCTGGATACGTGAGGTACAATTCTTGGGTCATATTGTCAACGAGAAGGGAATACATGTTGATCCTGCTAAGATTGAAGCGATAAAGAATTGGTCTGTTCCTAAGACACCGAGTGAGATACGACAATTCTTGGATTAGCGGGATATTATCGACGATTCATTGAAGGATTCTCTAAGATTGCACAACCTCTCACAGCCTTGACTCACAAGGGAACGACGTACAAATGGGGTGAGAGTCAGGAATCTGCTTTTCAGTTGCTGAAACATAAATTGTGTAGCGCACCAATATTAGCGTTACCGGATGGTAGTGATGACTTCGTAGTCTACTGCGATGCGTCTATTCAAGGACTTGGATGCGTCCTGATGCAGCGGGATAAAGTGATAGCTTACGCCTCTAGACAGTTGAAGATTCATGAGAAGAACTATACCACCCATGACTTGGAACTGGGTGCGGTAGTTTTTGCCTTAAAGATCTGGAGACATTACTTGTACGGTACCAAATGCACCATCTACACCGATCACAAGAGTCTTCAGCACATCTTTGAGCAAAAGGAGTTGAACATGAGGCAAAGACGCTGGGTGGAATTGTTAAACGACTATGATTGTGCTATTAAGTACCACCCGGGGAAAGCAAATGTAGTTGCTGATGCGTTGAGTAGAAAAGAGACTGCTAAACCTCGACGTGTGCGAGCTCTGCAACTAACGATTAGTACGCAATTACCTGAACAAATCCGAGAGGCTCAGACGGAAGCTTTGAAAGCAGAAAACATTGGGTCTGAATCGTTAAGGGGTATGGAAAAACAATTGGAAGTAAAAGCGGATGGAATTCGTTACTTCATGGATAGACTATGGGTACCTCTACACAGAGACCTGAGAGACTTGGTGATGAGTGAGGCTCACAAGTCCAAGTATTCTATACATCCTGGATCTGACAAGATGTACCATGATTTGAAGGCGCACTATTGGTGGCCTAACATGAAAGCAGATGTAGCTACTTATGTGAGTAAGTGTCTGACCTGCTCGAAGGTTAAAGTGGAGTATCAGAAACCATCTGGTCTACTACAACAACCCGAGATCCCTATGTGGAAGTGGGATCAAATATCAATGGATTTTATTACTAAGTTACCTCGTACTTCTACGGGTTGTGATACAATATGGGTTATCGTGGACCGATTGACAAAATCTGCTCATTTCCTAGCGATAAAGGAAACAGATAAGATGGAGAAGTTAACCGACTTTATCTGAAGGAGATCGTTTCGAGGCATGGAGTACCGATCTCAATCATTTCTGATCGCGATTCTCGTTTCACATCACACTTCTGGCAGTCGTTGCAGAAAGCTTTAGGTACGCGATTGGATATGAGTACTGCTTATCATCCACAGACTGATGGTCAAAGCGAGCGTACTATACAGACTTTGGAGGACATGTTACGTGCTTGTGTGATTGACTTCGGGAATAACTGGGAAGTTCACCTACCATTGGTGGAATTTTCTTACAACAACAGTTATCACACTAGCATAAAGGCAGCATCTTTTGAAGCTTTATATGGGAGAAAGTGTAGATCGCCAGTTTGCTGGGCTGAAATTGGTGATAGTCAATTAAAGGGTCCTGAGTTAGTACACGAGACAACTGAGAAGATTGTTCAGATAAGAAACCGCATGGCCGCAGCGCGAGACAGACAGAAAAGCTATGCTGACAAACGACGAAAACCTTTGGAATTTCAAGTTGGTGACAAGGTTTTATTAAAAGTCTCACCGTGGAAAGGCGTAGTTCGGTTTGGTAAGCGAGGAAAGCTAAATCCGAGATACGTTGGACCATTTGAGATAGTGGAAAGAATGGTCCAGTAGCTTATCGACTAGCCTTACCTGATTCATTGAGTGGAATCCATGATGTATTCCATGTTTCAAATCTAAAGAAATGTTTAACGGATGAAACGATGGTCGTACCACTGGAAGAAGTTCAAGTAGATGAACAATTACGTTTCATTGAGGAACCTGTCGAAGTGATGGATCGTGAGGTGAAAACGCTTAAGCAAAGCAAGATACCCATTGTCAAAGTTCGTTGGAACTCGAGACGTGGACCAGAATTCACGTGGGAACGTGAAGACCAAATGAAGCTGAAGTACCCTCAGCTATTCGAAAGGACGATGCCAGCCGGCGAAGGTATTGATTAATTTCGGGACGAAATTTCTTTCAACATGGGGATGATGTGACAACTCATCCAAAACTCACACGATTTCGATTTCTTGTGCCAATGCAGTAGACCAGTGATGGAACACTCACCATGTAACGCAATTTTCGGGACGAAAATTCTTTCAACATGGGGATAATGTGACATCCGGTAATTTTCAGTTACCAAACTCCGTTAGTTCCGTTAAGTCTTGCATACACGTGTCGTGCACACACACTAGTTGGCGTTGAACGTTGGTGACTTAACAATAATCAGTAATGTTAAATTGATGATAATTAAGTTAACAATGTGATTATTAAGTTATGCTTATGTGATTTAAATGTTAACTGTAATTTTATCGCGTAACGTGAAAACGTGCATATTTATTTCGTGTGTTTTGTGATAAATGGAAATTATGCATGATTGTTAATTGTGACTAATAATAATTGTGTTAGTAGTTGAAACTATTTAAAAACTATTCAAAAAGCCTAATCTTTATAAAATACAAATTATAAGGGTTAAAAGGGTAATTATGGATTATTAAATAAAATAAAATCAAAACCCAACCCTAATCCCACCCCATCGGCCGCGATCGACCTCCTCTCTCCCTCTCCTCTTCGAATTCAGCCCAAGAACAAGCAATCATCTTCGGTTTTGGTCGATTTCAAGGCATAGAACACGTTGGAATCATCAATTGCAAGCCATTACACGTTTAAAGGTTAGATTTTTGTATGTTTTTGATGAGTCTTCATGTTGGCCGAATGTTTCATGCGAAAACTGCAAATTGGTGGTTGATTGATGCCTAATTGTTGATGTTAATGTGTTTGTTAGATAGATTACATGTTAATTAACGTCAAGTATGCAATAAAGGTTGGATTTTTACAAGTTTTTATGGAAATTACATTAGGGCCGAAACCCTAATTCGAAACTTGTTATTGGGGATCGATTTGTTGATGTTGGTTAGTGTTATTATGTTAGTTGGATTGTATATATGCTAGTTAACGTCGATTATGCAAGAAAGCTATGATTTTGATACATTGTTCATAGGTTACTAATAATAGTAACTTTATTTTGCATGAATTGATGATTGGATGATGTATGAATGTTATGGATGTGTTTGTGATGATGATTAAATGCTAAGTTGATGTTATGAACAATTGAAAAACAAGAAGATGTCTTATAGTTCATACATTGCTAAAATAGTAACTTTTGGTGTTGGACGTTGATGAATCATGATGATTAGGTGTTGTTGATCATGTTTAGATGTTGTCATGGACTTGAATTGGTATATAATTGATGAATTCATGAATGTAGTGTGAGTTTGATGAAGTTGGGATGAACTTTCCCAAAAGGGAAACTTTAATTGTGCAAATCCTTGAATTGGATGATTTGAGCATGTTTGGGATATTAGGATCATGCTAGTGTGTTCATGGATGATTTCTAAGGTGACTAAATGTGTTGTTTATGTTGTATGAATGTTGATTTGGTTTGTTATCTGTTTTGGCCTGTTGTGATTCGTATGACTTGTGTGATATCTAGTTGCATGATGATCTAGGTAGTATATGTGGTTAATGAAGTGCTATATGTAATCAAGTTGTATGTGAACATGTATGACATGCTGTTGTGTTAGTATTAACGAGTTATCACCTATAATGTCACCAACGGGTCAAACGGGTCAACTGGGTCAAATGTGTCTTGCCTTTCTTAAACCTTGAGTTCTTTGGTTTGTAGAGCACTTAGGGTTTCATGTTGATTCTGTGTACACGTACTTATGTACTCTTGTATTCTAGGTGACCTTTGAAGGTTGTCTTTGCCCTATCACCAGTTCTCTTTAGTAATTATCTTTACATACCAGGTGAGTTCTTGCCCCACTCATTTTACATAATCTCTTTTGGGGGAGATAGCATACTGTTGATCACAAACGCTTTTATATATGAGTGTGTATAATATTGATATAGTGCTGTTTACCATGGAAAGTCCTCACACTTTCGGATTGTTAATATTGACTAGCGGGGAAATTTTGGGTAGTACTACTGGGTCTGACGAGCCCCACCTGTGCGACTCGAGGTCAAACGGGTGCAATTTTGTCCTAACACATATTCGTCACGACCTGGTAAGTCGTGACGGGAGGCAACAAACGTAACACAGTCAGCTTCGATCGCGAAATCACTATGATTAATATTTTTATGTTAATAGACTAGCTATCTATTGCAATACACTACTTATGCTCTGGAAACTGTTGATTGTTTATATTTTAACGCAAACTCTGAACTCACCAACCATGTGTTGACTTGTTTAGTATGCTATTCTCAGGTTAAGGTTGCCAGTTGCCTAGGAGCACGCACACCAGCATCGCTGAGTTGTCTACATTTGTTTGTTTACAAATTTGGGATTATTTTTTATATTAAACATTTGTGTTTGGGGCGCGTATGTTTTGCGCATTCTCTTTACATACTACTTGTTTTGGGTTTTCTGTTTTAAAAACGCTTCCGCAGTATTTTAAACGTTAACTCTGGTTTTGTTTATTAATCATATAGAGTCGTTCTTGGTAACTAATGACTGAGATCCTGGTATGTCACGCGCCTCGCGCTAAAACCCCGCACGCGGATTTTGAGGGTGTGACAAAATCTCAGGGGCGATCCGTGTAATTTACTCTTTTTTATTTTTGGGGAGAAAGGGGGGGGGTGTTTGGGTTTTCAAGATCAATTACGGTAGAAAAAAAATTTATTTGTAGTTAATTATAAAGCGTGTATGTGTAAGTTTGTATTGGTGTTTTTTTAAGTCAAGTTCTATTTAACTTTTATATATATATATATATATAATATATATATATATATATATATAATATATTATATATATATTATATATTATATATATATATATATTATATATATATATATGATCCACATCTTTTGTTAACCCACTCAAACATTTTAATCCAATAACCCATTTGAGCCAATCAGAATGTACCAAGTCATCGATCCCAAAATAAACACAGAGGAGCATTATGGTCATTTATACATTTGAACTTATTAAATGCAGCCTCTATTTCTTGTTTGTGACAACCCTAAAGCCAAGGTTAGATAACTAACGTTTTAAGAACTATTATAAATTGATAATATATACATATATATCTTATTAGAGATTCTTAAGGTGATTTTATTTGATTAACTTTATATGAATTTTTCATGATGAATTGAACATGCACTTGTGGTACGTGAACATGCATGCATGCATAAACGTTTACGTGTGCATGTATACAACTCTTGTGAAGTTTGTGATTATTGAACTATAGGTGTGTGAGATATCAAATCATAGGATTATGTGATTAGTTACTTGAATGATAGATGTTTTCATCTATATGTAATGAATTAAGATTTGAAACTTAATCAACATTTCCAAACAAATTAACATCTAGAAACTTTATATTGAAGACCAAAACCAAACTAATCCTAAACACTTGAACACTAAACTAAAACACAAACTTAACACTAGTAATCGGTTCATTAGAATGATAACTAACCTAGATTAGTAATTAATTAACCAACTAACCTAAACTTAACTACTAAGAGTGTCATTAACACCAAATGGTGACACCTAACAATCCTTACACTAACCACTTCCTAAAGCTTGACACCTAGAATCTAAATTGCCATCTTATGACTCTAAAACCACCAACTCACAAGTCTAGTTGAGATCTAATGATGACCTTCCCTCCCACCATGAACCCCCCGGTCGAAGACCACCATCACCATCTCATCCGCAAACCACCATCACCTCTCTCGGTTCATTCTCTCTCGGTTCTCATACAACCCAAACCATCGTTCTACAATCTCTTGGTCTCTATCTCGACCTCAACATCCTCCAAACATCAACACCTTAAGCATCTCATCTTCATCAACCATGTTCATCTAGTGATCTTTCCTCAAGATTAAAGCAACCTCATCAAGTGATTCTACAAGAAACCTAGAAGCAATCCTCTAAGCTCCCTTTTGTTTCACACTAGGTTTGATTCTCAAAACCTATGATTAACAAGTTAAGAAGTTATATAGGTGTTTAATCTACATATATAATCAGCCCTTTAAGTTAAACCACCAAGGTTATTTACAAAACCTCATGAACACTTGATTTTCCATCAAAAATCAGTAAGAAAATATTTAAAAACAGAAAATTTGGGGATTTTATAAAAATCAAGGATTTAAACAAAAATAAAAGATTTAAAGGGTTGAAACATGTGTTATTTCATGATAAGTTAGATTAAATACTTAAATGATTATGATTGTGGGAACAAAATGTAGAAATTTATTAGAAAATATTGGAAATAATAATCTGGAAATTATGGAATAATTATATATATTAATTTATATAATTAATTCAATGAAATAGAAGGAAATTACCAAACAGAAGATCTAAACTCAATAAAAATCTGGAAATTTTATATGATTACCCTTATATTATAATGAAATTACAAAAAAAAAATTGTGAATTAATTCACTAGTATAGTAAAGTTACATATTTTTGAATCAATAATAAAAAGAAAATCTAAAATAATAACAAAATAGTAGGTAAAATCATGAAAATTTGACATAAAATATCATAAACTGATTAAGACAGTTTATATAAATTTCATAATTTTTAGAGATATGTAGATATTTCTGCCATTTAATGTGTTGTAAAAATTCTAGAAAATTACCTGTAAATAAATACTGATTGAAATTTTTATGTGATAATTTGAATTTTGGAATATTACTGTTTGTAAAAGTTGGTAATTTTTGGACAACCGTAGCTACTTTTTAGAACTTTTGATTTGATTAATGATATAAATGCTGAAAATTTTAAAGAAATAAGATTTATTTCTAACAAATAATTATTTTATAGGAAATATTTGACTTGTTGTTGGAAATAAGGTGAGTAACATAGCCTCTTTTTGATTTACAAATTTTTGGGGGAAAAGCATACTATTTGTTATTGAAATTGATGCAAAATTTGAAAGTTTTGATATATTACTGTCATATTGACACAACCATTAATTCGGATGAGGAACCGTCAAATAATATAGGTAGCGTTACTTAGGAATATGTCAACCTGCATTTGCCGGATGAGGGTTGTGATGTTATATTATTTGATTCTATAATTTGTATGTGACAGTTATGAATCACTTGACATGTGAGTAGATTTGGTTGTGAGTTTAATTGTGTTGCATCAATTAAAATGAATTATTGAATAAACTTATGTTCTCACCAACTTTATGTTGACTGTTTGACTATGCTTTTTCAAGCAATCAGAATGTTTTATAATTTCGTGTACACATTCAATATGTTCAGTGATTGGCACGGCTATATAGGGAAGCTGTGCATATGGGTGGTTATTGATCTATTAGACTTCAGCCTTTTTATGAATGTTCATGTCCACTACTAGCTGAAGAATAAATAAATGATAAAGACTGTACTTTGAATTAGGATTACTAATGTAAAAGTCTAATTATTAGACTAAATTTTGTATAATGTAATCCTACAAATATATGACTAATGGAAGAAGTATGTTTAGTTAACTTGTTGTGATTGCATGTTATTATAATTAATGTGTTTTGGATCGAAAAGTCACACCCAAGTATTTCAAGCTTCCGTCGGGATGTGACAGATTGGTATCGGAGCCATTGGTTATAGAGAATTAGGTATTATTAGTAAATGCCTAGACTATAACCATAAGCTCATATGATAGCAATTTTCCAGCAAGGTTAAAACATGCATACATATTTTCTCTCCATGACTTTATGCGAACATGTCTATGCTTAGACAATAATGAAATTTGCATATATGAGATGTATATGACTAATGTGTGAATGTGAGATTTTGTGAAGTTATTTGACTAGTGATAGTATAAATTGAAATTTTGTAAGAATTTTTTCAGTATGAGTACTAATAATTCTGATAGCTACTATAATGAAACTGATCCTTCGGATCATAGCAACCGTAAAGAAACAACACCAGAAATAGAGCCTCAGGACAATATAGAAGTATCCCAACCCGAGGTCAGGACCAACATCAAGCCAAAGTTTTTCATCCGACATGCACCAGTAACCATCGAGGGCTATACAACCGAGACCCCTAGGAAAAGTGTACGACGTGGTAAGAAGTTTCTGATTAAGAAAGTTCAGGAGCCAGAAAATAAAAGTTCAGAAATCCTTCCCTCAACATCTGGCGTAACACCCATAGTGCAACCCGATGCCTCTGAAACTAAAGAAAGAGGATCTAAGAGACAAAGGTTGGAAGAATGTCAGATAGAAACAACCAACTAGATCCTTAAGAAAGTTAAGAAGATACAACAAGAAATCCGGATGATCCCAACAGATATCCAAGAGATGAAGGAAGGAAGCCAAAGTACCTTCACCAAGATATGGAATTGGTTTAGGGGAAATTAGGATTATAAGAAACCCTAATTTATGTGACTGTTTTAGAATATGTAAAATAAGAATGTAATTAAATACTTTGTTATGATTATAAAATCTTATACTATAAATTGAATGAAATTTTTGTGTGATATTAGTATAATTGATATGTAGTTAAATATGCCGCCAAGGAGATATACTCAACCTGTACGGAGAACAAGACGTGTTGGACGATCAAGAAAAAGATTAGGAGAAGAAACTCCGCCAGTGAATACCACTGCAAATGAGAATGAAAGAATTTCTCAAATAGTGACTCAACAATTGAAAGCAGCGATACCTACACTGGTAGCTCAACTCCAACAGAACCTTAACATTGGAGGTGTATCACCTGGAAACGAAGAACCAAGAAATGCTAATGAAATAGAACATCATGAGGAAGGAGTTATAGACAGAGCTAAAAAGGGATGTTCTTATAAGAATTTTATGTCTTGTAAACCCCAAGACTTTAATGGAAAAGGAGGAGCAGTACAAGCACTACGTTGGTTAGAAGAAATGGAGTTAGTATTAGATATCAGTGAGTGTGCTGGTAACTACAAGACCATGTTTGCTTCGTATTCTCTGAAGGGAGAAGCACAGTCATGGTGGAAGATGGAAGTTCAAACTAAAGGAAGAGAGGCTATGAATGAGTTAAGCTGGGAGGAATTTAGAAATCTAGTAATTGAGAAATACTGTCCTTATAATGAGATAGAAAGGATAGAAGCAGAATTCTTAGCACTAGAAATAAAGGATGTTGCATATCGAGAGTACACAAATAGATATAATGAGTTATCTAGATTAGTGTCACATCTAGTAACACCAGAAACTAAAAGAATAGGAAAATATATCTGGGGTTTAGTACCACAGATAAGAGGAATGGTTAAGTCAGCAATGCCGAAGACATTTCAGGATGCAGCGACGTTATCAGGAAGCTTGACTGATGAGATGATAAAGAATGGATCATTGACTAATTCAAGGATTGGAGGTAAAAGAAAGTGGAGCAACAGCAACTCCGGAGGGAAATTTGGAGGAAATCAGCATAAGAAGGTAAATAGAAATCCAGTGAGGAACTTCATGGGAATTTTCCAGGAAAGGAGACCACAGACAGAAGGTGCAGGAGATACCATAATGGTAAGTGCAGGGTGGTGATTTACTATAATTGCAAAAAGAAGGGACACCTATCCAGAGAATGTAAGGGACCCGCAAACCCTAAACCAGTTTGCTATTAGTGTGGAAATGAGAATCATTTTCTCAATGAGTGTCCAAAACTAAAAGGAAAAACTCCAACGAACCTAAACAATCTGCGTGGCAGTGCATTTGTATTGCAAGCTAAAGAGGCACGACAGGAACCAGAAATGGTGACGGGTACGTTTCTTATTAATGATCAGTACGCAACTGTATTATTCGATATGGGAGCAACTCGTAGTTTTGTTTCGAATACATTTAAACCTTTACTTAGATTAGCCTCAGAGAAATTGAAAAATAAGTATATAATAGAATTAGCTGATGGAAAGATAATCGAAGCCAATGAAGTTATTCCTAACTGTACCTTAAATTTAGATGATCATTGCTTTGATATAGATTTGATTCCTATTGAATTAGGAGGTTTTGATGTTATTGTGGGTATGGCAGGTTAACTAAAAATCAGGCTGAAATTATCTGCGGAAAAATAATGATTACAATTCCTTTGATTAAGGATAATAAAATTCTTATCATGTATGGTGAGAAACCTAGAGGTGCTGTGAAGATAGTCTCATGTAAGAAAGCCCAGAAATATTTGAGAAAGAAATGTCTAGCATATCTAGCCCATGTAGTTGATACAAAACCAGATAAGAAGAACTTAGAAGATGTTCCTGTTATTAGAGAATACCCAGAGGTATTTCCTAATGAATTACCAGGATTGCCACCCTTTCGTCAAGTAGAATTCAAGATTGAACTAGTACCAAGGACTAGCCCTATTGCCAAATCTCCGTATCGTTTGGCGCCAACCAAAATGCAAGAGTTAATGAGTCAACTCCAGGAATTATTGGACAAGGGATTTATACGTCCTATTGTATCACCTTGAGGAGCTCCAGTTTTATTCGTAAAGAAGAAAGACAGAACCTTTAGGATGTGCATCGATTATAGAGAGCTTAATAAAGTAACTATTAAGAATAGATATCCTCTCCCTAGGATAGATGACCTATTTGATCAGTTGCAAGGATCTAGTTACTTTTCAAAAATTGACTTAAGGTTAGGATATCACCGGTTAAGGGTGCGAGATGAAGATATACCTAAGACTGCGTTTAGAACTCGATATGGTCATTATAAGTTCCTTGTAATGCCATTTGGGTTAACAAATGCTTTAGCAGTATTCATGGATCTAATGAACAGAGTATGCAAACCTTACTTAGATAAATTTGTCATAGTCTTTATAGACGACATTTTAATCTATTCAAAAAGTAAGGAAGAACATGAGAAGCACCTAAGGCTAACTTTGGAGTTACTTTGAAAGGAAGAACTGTATGCCAAATTCTCAAAGTGTGAATTTTGGAAAATGGAAGTACAATTCTTAGGACATGTGGTTAACCAAGAAGGAATTCAGGTCGACCCGGCAAAGATCGAAGCAATTAAGAAGTGGGAAGTTCCAAAAACACCAACTGAAGTACGTCAATTCTTAGAATTGGATGGTTATTATAGAAGATTTATAGAAAAATTTTCTAGAATAGCTCACCCTCTGACAGAATTAACTCAGAAAGATAAGCCATATGTTTGGGAAGAAAGACAGAATGTTGCATTTGAACTCTTGAAGAATAAATTATGCAGTGCTCCTATTTTAGCTCTTCCAGATGGTACAGATGATTTTTTAGTATATTGTGATGCATCACATCAAGGTTTCAGATGTGTTTTAATTCAATGAGATAAGGTAATTGCATATGCATCCGGACAACTCAGAGGAAGTGAAATGAATTATACTACTCATGATTTAGAACTAGAAGCAGTAATTTTTGCACTTAAAATTTAAAGAAATTATCTATATGGAACTAAGTGCATAATTTATACAGACCATAAGAGTTTGCAACACATATTCGATCAAAAGATGCTAAATATGAGACAGAGAAGATGGGTGGAATTACTAAGTGATTACGATTGTGAAATCAAGTATCACCGAGGAAACGCAAATGTAGTGGCTGATGCTCTAAGTAGGAAAGAAAGAACTAAGCCATTATGAGTTCATGCTATGAGGATGGAATTACACTCGGATTTGATAAGTCAAATTCGAGAAACCTAGAAAAAAGATGAATCAAGAGATGTGATGAGGCAGAACGGACAACTAGAAGCTGCATCAGATGGAATCCTGAAATTTAGAGGAAGAATTTGGATTTCTAACAATGACATGCTTAGAGAAACTATTCTACGGGAAGCACATAAGTCAGGATATTCAGTACATCCGGGAAATAATAAGATTTACAAGGATTTGAGAAACCAGTATTGGTGGCCAGGTATGAAGAAATCAGTTGCAAAATTTGTAGAAAAATATGATATCTGTTCAAGAGTCAAAGCTGAATATCAGAAACCCTCAGAATATTTACAACAACCAGAAATCCCTGAGTGAAAGTGGGACCAGATTACCATAGATTTTGTAACTAAATTACCCAGAACCTCAAGTGGGTATGACATAATATGGGTTATAGTCAACAGACTGACTAAGTCAGCTCATTTCTTACCAATCAGAGAAGATTATGAAATGGAGAAATTAGCAAGGGTTTATATGAAGGATATTGTGTCTAGACATGGAATACCCATTTCAATAATATCTGACAGAGATAGTAGATTTACTTCAAGATTCTAGCAGACTTTACAAAAAGCATTAGGAACTCAGGTAAATATGAGTTCAGCATACCATCCACAGACAGATGGACGGAGTGAGAAAACAATCCAGACATTAGAAGATATGTTACGAGCCTGTGTGTTAGATTTTGGTGGTAACTGGGATATACACTTACCTTTGATAGAATTTTCATATAACAATAGCTATCATGCCAGTATTGGAGCAGCTCCATTTGAAGCTTTATATGGAAGGAACTGTAGGTCACCTTTGTGTTAGAATGAGGTGGGAGATAGACAGCTTACAGGCCCAGAACTTATATAGGGAACATCTGATAAAATCAGTGAAATTAAGGGCAGATTGAAGGCAGCACGTGATAGGCAAAAGAGTTATGCTGATAAAAGAAGAAAGCCTTTAGAATTTCAAATAGGAGATAAGGTGTACTTAAAGGTATCACCATCAAAGGTAATTATCCAATTTGGGAAAAGAAATAAGTTAGAAATAAAAAGAAAATACCCCCATCTATTTGAGGTTAAATTAAATAAAAAGGGTAACTACAAAGATAAACCCTCCACAACATCTAAGAATACCTACCAATGAATTTCGGGACGAAATTCTTTTTACAGGGGGAGAATGTGACAACCCTAAAGCCAAGGTTAGGTAAACTAACATTTTAAGAACTATTATAAATTGATAATATATACTTATATATCTTATTAGAGATTGTTAAGGTGATTTTATTTGATTAACTTTATATGAGTTTTTCATGCTTAATTTAACATGCACTTATGGTATGTGAACTTGCATGCATGCATAAACGTTTACGTGTGCATGTATACAACTCTTGTGAACTTTGTGATTATTGAAATCTAGGTGTTTGAGTTACCAAATCATAGGATTATGTGATTAGTTACTTGAATGATAGATGTTTTCATCTATATGTAATGAATTGAGATTTGAAACTTAATCAACATTTCCAAACAAATTAACATCTAGAAACTTTATACTAAAGACCAAAACCAAACTAATCCTAAACACTTGAACACTAAACTAAAACAAAAACTTAACACTAGTAATCGGTTCATTAGAATGATAACTAACCTAGATTAGTAATTAATTAACCAACTAACCTAAACTTAACTACTAAGAGTGTCATTAACACCAAATGGTGACACCTAGAAATCCTTACACTAACCACTTCCTAAAGCTTGACACCTAGCATCTAAATTGCCACCTTATGACTCTAAAACCACCAACTCACAAGTCTAGTTGAGATCTAATGATGACCTCCCCTCCCACCATGAACCCCTCGGCCGAAGACCACCGTAACAACCACCATCACCATCTCATCCGCAAACCACCATCACCTCTCTCGGTCACTCTCTCTCGATTCTCATACAACCCAAACCATCGCTCCACAATCTCTTGGTCTCTATCTCGGCCTCAACATTCTCCAAACATCAACACCTTGAGCATCTCATCTTCATCAACCATGTTCATCTAGTGATCATTCCTCAAGATTAAAGCAACCTCATCAAGTGATTCTACAAGAAACCTAGAAGCAATCCTCTAATCTCTCTTTTGTTTCACACAAGGTTTGATTCTCAAAACCTATGATTAACAAGTTAAGAAGTTATATATGTGTTTAATCTACATATATAATCAACCCTTTAAGTTAAACCACCAAGGTTATTTACAAAACCTCATGAACACTTGATTTTCCATCAAAAATCAGTAAGAAAATAGTTAAAAACAGAAAATTTGAGGATTTTATAAAAACCAAGGATTTAAACAAAAATAAAAGATTTAAAGGGTTGAAACATGTGTTATTTCATGATAAGTTAGATTAAATACTTAAATGATTATGATTGTGTGAAAAAAATGTAGAAATTTATTAGAAAATATTGGAAATAATAATCTGGAAATTATGGAATAATTATATAGGATATATTAATTTATATAATTAATTCAATGAAATAGAAGGAAATTACCAAACAGAAGATCTAAACTCAATAAAAATATGGAAATTTTATATGATTACCCTTATATTATAGTGGAATTATAGAATAATTTTTGTGAATTAATTCACTAGTATAGTAAAGTTACATATTTTTGAATGAATAATAAGAAGAAAATCTAAAATAATAACAAAATAGTAGGTAAAATCATTAAAATTTGACATAAAATATAATAAACTGATTAAGACATTTTATAAAAATTTCATAATTTTTAGAGATATGTAGATATTTCTGCCATTTAATGTGAAACTTGTAAAAATTCTAGGAAATTACCTATAAATAAATACTGATTGAAACTTTTATCTGATAATTTGAATTTTGGGATATTATTGTTTGTAAAATTTGGTAATTTTTGGACAACCGTAGCTACTGTTTAGAAATTTTGATTTGATTAATGATATAAATGCTGAAAATTTTAAAGAAATAAGATTTATTTCTAACAAATAATTATTTTATAGGAAATATTTAAATTATTGCTGGAAATAAGGTGAGTAACATGGCCTCTTTTTTATTTACAAATTTTTTGGGGAAAAAGCATACTATTTGTTATTGAAATTGATGCAAAATTTGAAAGTTTTGATATATTACTGTCATATTGATACAACCATTAATTCGGATGAGAAACCGTCAAATAATATATGTAGTGTTATTTAGAAATATGTCAACCTGCATCTGCCAGATGAGAGGTGTGATGCTATATTATTGATTTTGTGATTTGTATGTGATAGTTATGAATCACTAGATATGTGAGTAGGTTTGGTTGTGAGTTTAAATGTGTTGCATCAATTAAAATGAATTATTTAATAAACCTATATTCTTACCAAATTTATGTTGACCGTTTGAGTATGCTTTTTCAGGCAATCAGAATGTCTAATAATTTCATGTACACGTTCAACATGTTCAGTGATTGGCACGGCTATATAGGGAAGCTGTGCATATGGGTGGTTATTGATCTATGAGACTTCAGTCACTTTGTGAATGTTCATGTCCACTACTAGCTAAAGAATAAATGAAATGATAAAGACGTGTACTTTGAATTAGGATTACTAATGTAAAAGTCTAATTATTAGACTAAATTTTGTATAATGTAAACCTACAAATATATGACTAATGGAAGAATTATGTTTAGTTAAATTGTTGTGATTGCATGTTATTATAATCAATGTGTTTTGGACTGAAAAGCCACACCCAAGCATTTCACGCTTCGGCCGGGATATGACAGTGTTTGACCTGATGATTTAACCTAAAGCAAACACTAACTTTTTGTGCTATTTTATCCACCCCATCAATCTTAAACTCACCAACTCTATCTTATTTTCAAACCTTTTAAACTTATAATCAGCACTATCTTCTTCATTTCATCATCTTCTTCATGAACTCTCTCCCCTAATATTCATCATCTTTTTTATGACATTTGACCATTAGCATGGGTGGTGTTTTCATGGAACTTGATAGTGTTTTGATGGATAACTATGAAGAGAACCTCCTATTGAACAATCTCCAGACGATCCATTAATTATAGGATGATGCATTTGTTATTTTTGTTGGCAAGTATCATCTTTGTTATGTTGTTTTTCATCAGCTAGTTACCAATAATATCATGTTATTCCTTTTCTTACATGCTTACTATTTTGACATATCATTTATTTTCCAGTCAAAATGAGTATTGTTATTGTTACCACATTTAAAAGAAAACTGTGTTTTTATATATTGTTTTCTGTAATTAGTATAAATGGTTACTATTATTAGTTTAGCTATTGTTTCATATTCTTTTATTTTTCCCCCAAATATGTGATTATATAATTTTGTTCATCGATGTAAGTTGTTTTTTTTCCTAAGATTTTCCTGTATCTTTGTTTATTTACATCTATTTTACTCATTATTTGTTTTTTTTTCAAAACATGTGAATAAATACCTTTTACGTCGATGTAAGGGTTTGTTTACATCAATGTAATTTATTGTGTTTTTTCTGGAAGGTAAACATCTCTGTTCTCTTTTCCAAACACTGAACGATATCAAGTATTGGTGTCCCAAGGTAAATGCCAATGAGACAGTTGAAAGTTATAGGTGGCTGCTAGAATCTTTCCTTAAAGTGCATTTCCATCAATCGTGGCTACTTTTAACTGACGAAGACCACACTATGAGGATTTTTGTCTCGTCTGTATATCATAAATCAACGCATTGCCTGTGTATGTGGGATATAATGAAAATACTCCCTTATATTTCAATTTTGACATCGTTTTTTTGTAAGCATCGTCTTACAGTAATGTAATTTAAACTGCACTAATGTAAATAACTTCTTTAATTAAACAATTTAATTTTATAAAGTAGTTGTTATTCTTTATTTAGGTCCATATAATTAATTTATATTAAAAGGTGTATCTTTCCAACATTACAATGTAAGTATAACATGCTTATGTTGCGTATTTGAGTTGTAACAAATTATTTAACGTACTTACATTAGCGTAAAATTTCATATTTCGTATTTTACATTTTGTTGTTATGTTATTTCATGGTAATACTTATTTATACTAATTATTTTTAATGTTATAATGTTGACATCCTTTTTTGTTTGTTCCATTTATATTTAGGTAATCAGTTTTATCTAATTCTTTTCAAGGAGGATAAAAACCCTATCGATGAAATGCTTTTAAATAAGTGGGACGAAGCTGTGAAGATGTATGAGCCCTATGCAAATATTTATGGAATTAGATTCTGCCTAGGTGGATATAAGCATATAAAAACACCAAATTACACATTTGAATCTTGGCAATGTGCTTTGTTGTGTTTTTGTAAACATTACTTATGGTTACACTAATTTAATATAACATTGCATTACGTACATTAGTGAAAGTATATTACCCAATTACAATAATATTCTATTTTGGTTTCTTACACGTGTTAGATTACACTAAGTGATGACATTGTTACACCAACATAAGTTTATAGTATACCAATATAAACTATAGTACACCAATGCAATACTATTGTATTGTTTATGGCCTTTGTAATGCATTGATTACATTAGTGTAATTTTACATAATTTTTACTAAAATTTTGAAATTACGTAACTTCTACTCTAATATTAGTGTAACATTACTAAAGTTATAGAATTGTGTAATTTTTACTTATATTAGTTTACATAATGTAACTAAAAATTATTGAAATTATTATGTAAGATTTCACATTCAAATGTTTTAAACGGTATAAATTATCATAACTAGTTTTAGTAAGTTATAAAATTATTATAAAGCTTGAAATTAAACCTGAAAAATCTAAAAAAGTATTACTAATTTGATGGTGTATGAATAAAACCTAAGGTTAAATAAATATTATATTACAAAAAATACATGTAGGAAATTATTTGAAATATAGAAACATTTATATTATAATAACTTTTAAATTTAAACATGTGAGCAATCAACATGAATTTGACATTAAAGATTGATGGGTTGTTAGATGAAATGGTGATATGATGATGTCAGAAAGTCACAAGGGTTTAAAATTACCCTTATACTCTTTTTCTTGATACAAGACTTATTTACATAAATAAATAAAAATAAAAAATCCTATACCATTAGATTAGCATTTATGTGGGCCCTAAAATAATAGGATGGGGTTAATGGGTTAACATATATAGGGTGGGTTAACATTGGAACCACACCCTATATATATATATATATATATATATATAGTAACGTGCCCGCGCGATGCGGCGCGTGCGACATTTTTCATTATGGTACTCGTCTCTGGTTAGTTTTATATTTAAAAAACTGAATTCCTTCTTTAAGCATATTGTAACAAACATGGAAAAAATTATATATGATTAAAGATACACGGGTCTAAGTATAAATAAGTTTAAAGTTCCACTTTTTTAGTAGCGTTAGAAAGACATAATTACCCTTGTTAAATTAATTTTTTGGGTTGTATCTTGTGCTTAAAATTTACAAATCTCTTAACTTTGGCTGGAATCTTTCTTTCGTGCATTATAATATAGTATAGATATGAGTTCTAATTTTTGAGTAAATGTGTTCATGGGTTACATATATGTAACCATGAAGTTGTGTTTATATATTTGTATTGATTATTGCCTCATTGTAGCATACATATACATAAATGTGAAATTGATTGAATTTCTTATTTTTTGTGGAACCTCATGGTTTGTATGGTATAAATTTATAATTTGAGGTCAATCATCAGGAAACAAACATTATGCTTTTTGGGCATGAGTATGGACTAAGTTCGTAATTGAATAGAAGAAAAGTATATGTTGACTTGCACAATGTGGGGTTGTTTTAAAAAGAGTGTCAATGTTAATTATTAGGTATAATAAATAAAAGAGTTGCCGCTCAAAAAAAAATAAAAGAGTTAAAGTTCGATTTTACTCCTTGAGTTTTGTTAAAAATGAAATTTTCCTCCAAAAGATTAAAAAAATCAATTTACCTTCAAAAGTTTCATAAGTTGTTTCATAAGTTGTTTCAATTTCAATCCAAATTTTTATTAGTTGTTTCAACTTGATTCAAAATAATGAAACTTTTGGAGTGGAACTAAAACTACATATGAATTTTTTGAAGGTAACTTGATGTTTTTAATATTTCAGAGAAAAATAGTTATTTTAATCAAACCTTAGGGAGCAAAACTAAAATTAACTCTAAATAAAAAGTTAAAGTGGTTTGTTACTTATTGCTCTTAAGAACATGATTAAACAGTTCAAGATGTCATCAAGTAAGGGAGTGAGAGAATTGTTGTGCGTACTACATTCAATAAGTATAAAAGCACTCCGGATGATCTATTTGTGATAGAGAACTTGAAGAAACATAATCTAATATGACATGTAGTTTAATGTTGAAACTGTTGCAAATGTGTTATATTAATTGTTTTTCCAACTTTGCGAATGTATTAAATATTAATTGTATCATTAGATACAAATTTGGAAAATCCAAAGGTTGGTGGTAGCATGAAGAAAAAGTGTGATGCAGAAAAGGATGTCGTTAACTAATGCGGTATGTGTTGTATTTCAAAGTTATTAGTACATAATCTATGTTGCAAATGTGTGATATTGTGATTTGTTTGCGAAACAGTTGCATATCAAATGAAAACAAGCGAAAAGATAAAGATACCGCAATAACCGAAGGAAAAAATTTTAAAACTGAAGAAAAAAAAGAATGAAAGATAAAGGTTCGTAATCTGCAACTTGACTTATAAGTGTATATATTATTTGAAAATTGCATTAAAATCAACCTATAATACGTATATGACTATATGTAAAGTTGTATGTCGATGTATTCAGATTCAGCTAGCAAGTCCAAGTTATATATAGTTTGTAAGTGTAAGACAACTTACACCCATGCCAGTTATCATCACAAAACAACTTTTCATGGCAAATCCGAAATTAAACACAAAACAAAGATATTATGTAGGGAGCATCGGTTTTGAGAAATTACTAAGGTTTAAAGTTAATAGTATACCATTAAAGCAGAGGCATTACGTGGTTGACATATTGGACCCGAAAAATATGATAATTAGAGTTGATAACGGGCACATAAAGGTGGACAGGGATGTTATATACAAGTTACTTGTAGTTTCGATGAGGGGATAGACTTGATGAGTCGAAGTTGCAATAAGAAGTCAACAACAATTTATTCAGTTGCAGAGCATTTTACTAGGGTATTAATGTTGGACAGTGAAGATAAATGTGAAAAATACTTAGATTTTAAGCTTGATTTCTTAGGGTTTTCTTATAGCACAATGATAAAAAGTCTTAAGAATAAGAAATGCAAGTTAGAAATAATAAAATACATGAGCATGAAAGTTAATCTGAAGTATGATTGCTGTGAATACATAATAGCAAAGTATTAAAAGATGTAACGATAATTGGCAGAGGTGTAAGCTGTCAATATTGACGATACGTGACACAATATAAATTTTTTTTTTTTAGCAACAATTACGTAAATGTAATGAGATTTCTAATTTGCTACATATGCAATCCTTAATGTGATACAAGTAAGCTGATTTTTATATACAATATATTTGTGTATATGTAAAAGATATGTTGTTAACCAACATTTTTTTAACCTGGATCATATATTTTTGGTAAATGTAGCTTTTTTATATTGACACGTCTGAAGATGAATGACGAAGAGACAATGTTACAACTTGAGTTTTGGTCAATGGATGACCTTAAAACAAGAGAAGACAAAGAAATATATAAAGCCGGATTTTGGTTTGAGACATCTAAGACAAAAATACGTCAAAATACGATACTTTGAATCAAACGCCAATACATCTATGAAACGCGAGATAATTGATCTTGAAAACATCATCAACCCAATAAAATTTTCTAATCTCATCAACAACTAAAAGGAAATTGAAAGTGAATTTATTTAAATACAACATTCATTGTCTCATCCTGTCTACAAAGTATTGTGTCCCTATCACCAATGAAGTGGTGATATCCGCGCTAAAATTCTTATAGTCGGTTTTGGTACCTTGGATCATATGATTACCACCCTTTAATGCAAGTTGCAACCTATGTTCTTTGGATGGTCTGATATTTGTCAATCGACATTTTGTAATATACTCTTTGTCAACAAAATCGAGTCTCCACTTTTTACTGTGTTAAATTCAACAAACCATGATTACGAGCATCACTAAATTCATATAACTCAAACTTTCTGTACCTTCACTAGTTCTCAGTATATGCACGACTATCACAAACTTTAAATCTCCTACGACGGACGAGAGACTTTGCGGAAACAATCATTGTGTCAATCACTTGGCCTGTAAGTATACAGACTTTGTTTCATAAAATGCATCTATGAGTAACCACATCTTTTTTTTTTCTTAATACCTAAACGAGTATACTAACTTGACTTTTCACTATACATCGTGTATATCTTTTCACATCCGCATTTATCGTATTTGATTTCACTCTCAGGTTTGTACTCATAATGGTACACGGTATTAAAATAAATGAAAATCAACAGAAAATATTCACATTTCCTATTTTATATTTTCTTTCGTTTATGCCTTTGAAGATTCCTTGTGCAACACTCTATACAATCCCCTAATGAAACACGATATTAGATCCTAATGTACCACAAGAGTACAAACCTGTGAATTAAACCAAATACGAAAAATGAGAGGATGTGATAAAGATGTATGAGACGTATGCTGAGAAGGCCGGTTTCTTCACCCATTAAAGTATTAAGAAAAACAAAAAAATGTGTCATTACTCACAAATACATTTTGTGTAAAAAAGCATGTATTTCTATAGGCAAGTGACTTACACATAAGATGTTTCTGCAAAGCCTCGTGTTTGTCATAGGCGTTTTAAAGTTTGTAATTGTTGTGTGTATAAAGCCAAGAGCTACTGACGTTACTAAAGGTTTTGAGCAATATGAATTAAATGACGTTCATAATCATGGTTTGATGAATTCAAATAATTTAGATGAATCATGGAAAAAGAGGCTCGGTCATGTTGACAAAGGGCGCGTTGCAAAGTGTCAATTGACAAATATTAAGACATCAAAAGCACATAGGTTGCAAGTTGCACTAAAATAAAATCATTATATGTCCCAAGGTACAAGACCGACTACAAAAAAATTTGGCAAAGATTTCACCAATTTCATTGGTGATAGGGATGCACAATATTTTATAGATAGGATGAGACAAGTGTATTTAACTAAATTCACTTTCAATTTCCTATCATTTGGTGATAAGATTAATAATTTGCTTTGGGTTGATGTTTCCATGATCAACTATCTCGTGGTGATGAATTAGTGTTTGATGTAACGTACCGTCGAAACTCTGTAACGCTAATTAATCATAATTTTCAGGTCCGGTCATATAAAAGCTCATCTAACCATCTCTCTCGGAAACTCACGGAGTGTCTTTTAGGTGACACAAATCAATACACTTGCTACATCTTCAAAAAAATCCAATTATTCTTCTATTGTGAACCAATACTGACATCAATCCAAGACTACATGAACTATGAAAGATTACCTTAGATTGACAAGTAGATATAGGGTTCATAACATAACCTATGATCATAGTGGCAACTACCCTCAAGCCAACATGATGGAACAATGATTGTCAGGGCAATGACGGTAATGAGGAAGGTTTGGGGACGACTCTTGGTTACATTGCTGGTTTAAGGATTTGAGTGGAGATAGATGAGATGGAGCATACCAAGGAACAATTTTGCAAGCAAGAATGAGCAGTTCTATCATTTGTATTTTAATCGGTTGGAACCATTTGTGTCACGTACAAATGCATTCTACGATTTTTATAGTTCTTAACATATTATATTTGTTCTAAAATGACATCATCTATGTGTGTTGATGCTTTTATGAGTTCAAACAAACTACAGTTTGTTCACTAATAATATACAAATAATTATACGACAATATTCTAGTGACTAAAAAATAATGTATTACTCATGAATGTAATCGTTAGAAATACACTGTAATTTGTATAATTATATAGTTCTAGGTTATAGAGTTTATCACGCAACCCAGACAGTTGAATAACCCCAAGCCTGTAATCAGGTACCACCATAAAGAAGGGAGAACTTAAGTTATCATGGTCACTAGTCACCAAAGATCATTAAGATTATTATGGCCCAAGATATCACCTACCTAGGCACCATTAAAACCCTAGAAGTTGGTCCTTGATTGCTGGTGATTTAACCTTTAAACTAAAAGAACCTTATAATTAAAGGTTATGATATCTGTTAAACAGGGTTCAAATTCATAACAATTGTGTGTGCAAGTAGATACTCTTTGACCACATTAGAATGACAGGATTCTTTTATCTAAACTGAGAAATGGAACAAGACTGTAACTTACGATTGATCTGATTGGTTTAAGGTACTATCTGACCAAAATGACGTGATAAAACTAGTTTCATGTGTTGTATCCTAAAGTTCATTACATGTTAACTGAAACAAAATTCTATGTCCTTTTCAGATTGTGGAATCGCTACCAAGGATTAGCTTTTATCTGCTCACAGTGATGCTTTTCAGAATCTGGTAATTCTTAGATAAGAACATTACTTCATTATGCATTTGACTTTTGAGGTCAAATGAGCTGCATTTGACTTTTTCTCCTATCAAAACCAGTACTGCTCTGAATTTTGCTACAACTGAAACGTGAATTTCTAGTTCATTATGCCAACAGATGTCATCATGATTACCTAAGAAGTCATAAGGCAGATGTTAATGCCTTAAAGGTGCGATGCTTATATAGTTATATTGTTCTACATGCACTCAGGATTAGCAGGGGCAGTGTTCACAGCTGTTATGCCCAATAATGCTGATAAAACAAAAAAAAAAAAGTTATTAATTAAAGACATCATGAGCAAATGGCATGCATATCTATGTGAGCTTTAGTTTATTTTTATATGTTCTGTGTACCTTATTTTGTCATTCCCGCAATTAAATCTTGATTTCGGTATCATTTTGCATAAGAAAAGTTACAAACGACAGAGTGAAATGTTTAACAAGCAAAGGAATAAAGCCTAAATTGTTCTCTAACAATCTCCGATATCACTGTTTAGTCTGAATAGTGGATTCAGACATTTAAGTTTTAAAGAAATATGGTGTATTTCATAGTTCCATTCATTTTTGTATTAACCAGAAAAGGCTACGTTAAAACATTGAAATCTTCTTTTAATGTGATCCCAACAGATCACCATAGCAATTATAAAAGTACTGAAAGATCCTCAAATAACATACTAAGAAAATAGTCTAGACACACAAAAACCATTTTAGACCATCATGTATAAACCAAAAAGGATGATAAAGGAGTACCAGGAAGAACAACTGAAGAGCAATGCATGTGAACTTCCAACATTACATTTCATCCAGATTCCCACAAGCACAATGTTTGATGATCAAAGATCTTCTTAGACCTAAACCTGTAGATCAAAAACTTTATTATAGAACAACGAAGTTATGAATCGCTAATGTAATTTAAGTAGTTCTACTGATATCATGAAATTAACAATGATTCAAACATCAATTAAGAAAACTCTTACAAACAGAAAGGACCAGAAAGATAATACCTTTGATTATCATTTATCTTTAAATCATTCTCATTGTCACTCTCATCACTGAAATAACTCATTTTCTTCATCTTCTCTTTTTTCCCTTTCTTCCTGCCTTCATCCCGACTCACATCTCCACCACCCAACAACCTCTCATCAGCCCCATTATCCACCACCGACGCCCAATCATCATACTCAAACACCTCCTCACCACCTTCATCATCATCCCCCCCCATTCCTCCTCCTTGCCCCGCCTATATCCAACACCACCGCCACCACCCCTCTCTCTACCTCGTTTTGACGCCTGCGGCCGCTCCCTAGGCCCCAACTGATTCTTAGGGCACTCATACGACAAATGCCCACCCTCTCCACACTCATAGCACCTACTCTTATCCTATACACTCTTCTCCTAATAAACTCCGGTGCCCTACCTTATCAGCAGCTATCGATGCAGATAAGGTTCGACCATTAAGGACCTTTCCCACTAATCCCCTTAACAGCTTTCACAGCATCATCACGCGCTACAAAGACACACAAAGGCAACACCGCGGCTCTCACGAGTGACTCGATCTCTTAGAATTGTGACCTTGGCAACCTTGCCAAACGTGGAGAAGATGGTAAACACATCTGAATTCGTAAGGCTGTAATCGAGGTTGCTAAAATAAACGGTGGATTCGATGGGGCTAAACCCACCCCTCCGACCCCTCCACCGCGGTTTGATGAGGATTTTGTTAGGGTTTTGTCTGAAGATGGATGATGGTGGTTGTGGTGTAGCAGAGGAATATCTGTAGTAAAACATATCGTCTTCGTCGTCATCGCTGTATTTCCCAACCATTTTGGTGAAATTTAGGCACCAAATTATTACAAACTGTTACTGAGAGCAATTGTCACAATAATGAATGGTTTATAGTGAAATTGAATGAATTTAGGTTGATGAAGTAAACTTACTTGAATGTAGATTGCTGCTCGATGAAAAATAGGGTTATTTGGAGACTCAATTCTTGAAGAATAATGGTTGTTCCAGCGTTGATGAACCCTAAAATTGCTGTTCCGTAGTCGCAAATTGATTATAAGAGCGAATTTGCAGGTACGAATCTGCTAAATACTCGCAGATCATATGAAATCGGTTGATTCTGATATCTTTTCACGAAAGATGGCACGAGCTAGGGCTATGATAATCTTTTTTTTTTTTTACAGGGAAGTAGTTCTAATTTTCTTTAAAT
>JACCIY010000030.1:0-54151 GCA_025506505.1 Flaveria sonorensis | reverse complement strand
TACTGTTTTGCAATGTAAAGAAGGTGAACCGTAACAAAAGGGGAAATATGATTGATAAACCAAATAAAGATTGTCGAAAAACATGAAAAAAGACTACTAATTTATGAATTTCTGGGCAGATCAACAAGGTGACTAAATCCACAATGAAAACCCATGGTTGATCATCTAAAACACAATAACTATGATAAAAACAGAGGACTTATACCACATCACAGAAGCCTTAGACGATTAGCTTGTTAACGCGATGAAAGAATCGATGATGAACAGACAGCACCTGGCTTCAGAAGAAGAACATCAATATCTACAAATAATTAATCACAAAAATACACCAGTATGACTCTAAATCCTAAGTTTGAAATATCAACAAACACCTTATGTGCATCACATCTTCAACACACATAATTCAACTTTCAAACAAATTAATACACAAGATACTCAGCAACTCATCAAATTAGAACAAGCATATTCGACATGATGACAAGATCAACACAAATCATCAAAATCACGACCCAAATTCATGTTCATCGTCGCTAAATCAACCAAATAGAACAAACATGCAATTCACAAGATACAGCCAGCAAATCATAACTCAATAACGCATATCAAGATCATTAATCATACTCTTACCTCAAATAGATTCCAGAAAACCCTTTTCAGAATCAAAAGCTGCTCCAAAATTCGATCAAATTCTGCACAAAACAACATCATCTCCCTCTCTCTCTCTAAGGATTACCTACACAACTCTCATTCAAATCAACTGTAGCTTATAAGCTTATCACTCACACACACTCAATCAATATCAGAGAGAGAGAGAGAGAGAGAGATTATGATCGAAAAATACGAAATTTGAAATGGGTTTCTTTCTTCAGCCCCTGTAAAGATTGATTACGTAAACCAACACCACAGCAAATTCCCCCAACTTTTTCCATCTTTATTGTCCCCCACCACCTTTCACCTTTACGACTTTATAATCAACAATTCAACACCATCTTCCCTTAAATTAGACACGAATGCTTTCTTCTAAGGTTTAAATAACTGAAAACGAAGGTTCATGTGGGTTGATTTGGCCGCTTACCCACTTGATTTGTGAACCTGCCAACTTCAACAAACTTTACTTAAATCCGAAGAATATTTAACGCTTTAATTGATTTTCATCATCATTAACGATAATAATAATAATAATGAATGATTATCTTTTGGAGATGGTCCCTGTTGATCTGATTGACCACGGTGGCGCGTGGGTGGAGGGATTCAATGGTGTGGGGTTTGGGTGGAGCGTGAAGACGACGATGGTTCACGTATTTCTTGCTTTGTGGAAAATTATTCACTTTCTTCATTTCGTGTTGGATTTGAATTTACCTTGTTTTGAAATGATTCTGTCAATTGTTGTCATTATGACACTCGATAAAGTTGGTAAATTGAACATCTAATAAAACTAATAATATAAGTAATTGAAGAAATTTGCATAAGAGACGGTTGGACGGGTAACTAGTCATACAAATATTTTGGTTATGACTATTCGAGTAGTATTTAGTTGAACTGATAGGTTACTGATGATATCCGTGAATTGGACCGGATGGTTAGACAAGATTTTTATATTTTTATTTTCTTTAAAATCATGTTAATGTAGTATTCTAGAAATATTTTATTAAAAATATAAATACATATCAATATTTTTCACTCCAACAATAGAAATAACTAGGGGAAATACGTGATAACATTATATTTATAGGAGTAACTATGGGAGACATCTGATAATATCATATTATTTTTCATCAAAATCTTTTCGCTTCTCTCTTCTATCAAATATTTACATTAATTACTAATAATAATATTTACTTCTTTTTAGATCTAAAATAGTTTTATAAATAAATTAAATAATAAATCTTTTTATTAATGCTATTTCTAAAAAAAGTTTTTTATAAAATTAAATTTTTTACTAAAACATCAAAAATTTTTTAAAAATATGAAATATTTTAAAGGTGTTATTAAAAAGTAGAATTTTATAAGTTAAAATAATTAAAGTTGGATATTATAATAAGAAAATTTTAAAAATAACATTTTTTAAAACAATTTCTTTTGAGACAAAATATTATTTTTTTTTAAAACAAAAAAAGAAAGTTTATAAACAAGAGTTTAAAATTCGATATCTTGTCTTATAATATCGTTTTATAATTAATAAATTTTTATTCTATTTAATATTTTATTTATTAAACATGTGTATTACATGAGTTACCAAATTTGTATATATACACACACACATATAGATCCTTTTTTCTAATACTAAGAACATTGTTTGATCCTTAAATCCGGTCGGATTGATTAGACAGTAAATAATAAGACGATCTATTCGCTCCATTTCTAAAAAATATTAACCATACATGAAAAACAATAAAGAGATGTTTTTACTTAAATCCTAGTTAGGATACAGAATCGAGTTTAAGTACACAACTATGAACGCTAAATAAACATAAAACAGTCATGAAACGATTCTCATATCCATCATCTTTGATGAAAGTTATGCACGTTCTTCTTATTCAATGTGGCCTTTTATATGCATAGTAGAATTATAGTAAAAATGTTATATTAAAAGATTAAGAAGGATTCTAGGTTTGATATTTATCATTTTATTGTTTTTAAATAGGATAATATTCTGGTTAATGTGTCAAATACGTCATGTTATTGTATTTTACGTTTTGAATCATTTCATAATATAGTTGTCATTGTTTACTATATATTGTATAAGTTTGTCGTTATTTATTATTGTGTTTTACAGTAATAAGTATACAACGATGTTATTTCAATAATGTGTTTTTTCAAAAATCGTGGAGTTTAAAATAACACAATAAGACATTTTATCATTGTGTCTTACGTTTTATATTATTGTTTTTAAATGTATTAAATTAATCAGTTTTTATTTTATTATTGTATTTTACATATTAAAATTAATAACAGTGTTATTTCACTATTATATTATTTAGAATTCATTTATTTAAAAAAACATAATAGTGTCTAGAAAAATTCAATATCAGACAAAAAGACTTAATAAACTTCATTAAATGCACAATGACTACTATAAATAATATGAGCTCAAAAAAAAGAAATTTTTTAAATATTTTTATATAACAATATTGTTTTCGTTTTAAAGGTAACAAACACTCTTTCTTATGATATAAATTTTATAAAAGATAACGTCGTATATAAAAATTATGAACGTAAGAAAATTAAAAAAAAATGAACAAAAACGATTATGCCTAAAATACATTTTTAACAAATTTTTTTCTATAATTTAATCTCTACCTTGATTAAGAGTATAAATAACTGAGATCACTTCTTATATTTTTATAATTTAAAAATCTTTTTTTATTTGAATCCTTACCTTATATATAAGTTGCTACAAATGTTAAGTTTATAATAGTTTAGTAACAAACAACCAAACAAATTAACTAAAAGAAGAAAAGGCACGTAAAACACACAATAAATAAAAAAAAGTTATATTTCCTTGCAGTTTTTAATCTATCTTTAAGTCCACCTAATCTGCTTATTCTAAGATTTAAGCCCTCGAGCTCAAATGAAGGGAGCAATTTTACACACTTGTATTCTGTTAATCCAAATGCCGATAGGTATTTAATTGATTTACATGGTTTTGTAATTCAAATATAATAAAAATTTGTGAGTATACCATTCTCGTATATCATTACTTTTTTACATTTTTACTAAAGAAAAATTTAAGATAATTTGATTTTGTACATATAGCAAGTGTGATATAAAAGAAGGTTAAGATCTTACTTAGGATTCTGTTTGCCTTCAAATGTCTTCTTTAAAATTTAAACTAGCGATGTAGGCCCGCGCTTTAAAAGGGTTAAGATATATTTAAAATATCAAAACATACAAGTCATGTCGGTAAGTTAAAAAATCAAATGAACAAAAAGCAAAACCCAAACCTAGCATTTCAACGTTTGTTTGTTAGATATTATAACTTTTAAAAATATTTACTCAAATTAAAAAAAACTAAAATTAAAGAAAACAAAAAAATAAAGAGAAGAAGAGAAAAAATGAAAACATCTTATAAGATAAGAAACCAGGTGACGAAACAAATTATATTTAATCAATAATAAATTATAAGATAAAGTACTCTTCATCAAAACATGAATTCTTAGAAAAATTACTACATGTGTATTATATAACTCATATGAAAAACTAAATATATCATAAATATAATAAGGCGACTAAAATTTAATTATGATGGCAATACAACCCATGGTGAATTAGATTTGCTAAATTAGGTTATTAAAATTTAGAATTTAGGTGATAAGAACTTTTAAGACTATGAGCATCATTAATTATGAATTTATACTTATAATCACTTAGAGCAAATTAGAAGCTTTTTCATTGGCGTTATTTGTGATCGAACCAACTACATAACTCCCATTTCTTCGAGCAATCATGGCTGACAACACCCGAAATACGTATGATTATCAGTTTTTAATACCAGCATGCTAAGGCTCGAATCCTTCTACTTCAGATTATTAACATTCAAACAAACAGACAACAATTAAGGACTCCTCAATAATTGCTCACAAATCCCTCAACAAATATCATAGATTCCACCATCGATCGAGATCTTCTCAGTTGCTCCCATTACCAAAGATGTATAGGAGTAAAAGGAATCTCACCATCACAAATAACAAGCAATCTACTTCAAGATTATAATTTTCGTTATTTGTATATTTATCAAAAGATTTTTACATCATTCGTCATGAAGTTTTTTTAGGCCATTTAAATATTTTAGGTTTTAAGAGCAGGTATAAGGTTTTTTATTTTATTTAGGTCGTAACTTTGATTGAGTTTTTTTAAGGCGACCGGTTTCATTTAATTTGTGAGAGTCATGTTGGACACCTTTGTCTCTTAGAGCATTCACAACCCGTTTTCTATTTTTATGTAAGTGAGTGCCCTTGATTGTGAGTGAAAAAGTTAGAAAATTTACGGGGATTATACCATGTTTCTTCATATTTTGAGAAACACGGTACAACCCCCATAAGTTTTTTAATATTTTTGAAAGTGGTTGTGAGTGGATGAGAGAAAAAATATAATAATAAAGATATAAAAAATATTATATAATTGAAGAGATAAAAAAAATAGTAACATTTAATGTAATTATAAGAATATAAATATGAAATAGATTGTGAATGTTCTTGCCACTAATTTTTAACTATACTCAAATAGTTAGCTTGTTGTTAGCCTATATGCTTTTACTTTTACAAAATCATTTATAGTACCAAATTAGTAATGATTATAATGATAGCAACACAAGCGTAAAACCAATAACATCAAAGTATAAATTAATTTCTAATTGGGACATATTTAAAATTAAGAAATATTATATGTTTCATTATTAAAGAAAGCATAAATTACTTGAATGAAACTGACCAATATAACCCAGAGGTGGGTGTGGGGTGAGCCGTGTATTTACAGGCACAAACATGATGATGAGCTGAAAAGGAATGGGGTTTGGTCTGAGAAAAGGTCCATCATCCCATCACCTGCTTACACGCACGTGACCTCTTCTTATTTTACAATCCTTCATTAGTTTTAGAAAAATAATAAACATAACGTTGTAGGGTTTGTATACCGCAATGCCGCTAACGTGTGGTTGGGTGGGAAAGAGGTGAACACCGCACCCCTGTCCGCTTTTGTCACTGTGCTTAACCTGCTCGTGAAACTTGCCACGCACGCCGGTTTGGTTTTGAAGATTTAAAAAAAAATTTTGTTTAAAACCAATACAGTTCGATGGTCATATGACCGTTTGAATATTAAAAAAATAATTTACAAACTTTATAAATGCCTACTCATATATATTATTTTTACACACTAAAAGAACACATCTTCATTAAAAAAAATTACTTTTTCACTTGATCATGGGTTTTTCATCACGATGATGATTCTGGTAGAGTTTTCATTATTGATCGCACGATCATGTCGGCTGCAACCATTCTCTAGCTGAAGAAAGCCAACGTTCAACACCCATGTCAAAAATATAATAAAAAATATTAATTAATCTTATATTCAATTGTTACTTATAATTTACTTATTATATAATAGTATTATATTATATTTTTATTTAAGTGGAGTAGGGTGGTGCATTTCCTTGATTGAGGGTCGGATCGGACCGGCCTGTCCGACCGGGAATCGTCATGGCCACTGATCCAATCAGATGTAGTTAGTTTTGGAGGCATTGAACCGGCCGGTTTATCCCGAGTCGGCGGTTGGACCCGGTCGAACCGGGGGTTGGACCAGTTGAATCGTTTTTTATATATTTTTAAAATTTTCAGTATTTTTTACATATATTCATTAAAATAATTATAATTTTATCTAGTTCTTATAACCGGTACGACCAGTGAACCAGTAGGACGTCAGGTTCACTGTCCGATCCGGTTCTGAAAACATTGAAGGGGAAAGGGGAAGGGGGGGGGGGTGTAATCGTCTGGCAGTTTAAAATCATACGAGACCAAAAGAATATTTTTTTTATGAAACTCCGTTTTTTTTTAATTTGTATCGGGATGTTAAGAAATAATATACAAAACTGCACATCGAGATTTTTTTTAAAAGAAGTTAAACAATACAAATTATAACCAAAATTTAATCGAGCAGTTTAATTAATTAGGTGATTAAAAAATAATAACTGCAAACATAGAGTAAATGAAGTATGACTACTTTCTGGTAGTTAGGTTGATGATTGATGGTTGACGCATGTTAGTAAGAAAGTTAACATTTAAACGTAGTAGCAGTGATATATTTATGAAAATATAATTTCTGATTAATGATTAGAAGAACATAGTTTTGAGTGGGTAAAGACAAACAACATAATCAAATATAAATATGAGAAAAATAACAGACTAAGCCACGTTATAAATACTAAGTAATTTTTTGTTTTCCTTGGTAGAACTCTTAATCACATTTTATATTTATTAAAACATGTACACATCATTTAATTAATTTAAAACAGAGTTACATAAATCTTTCTTTTCTAACAAATGAAAATTCTCCTTGTTTATAATCCACACGTATGTATTCAGTTCGGTTTTATCTCCTCTATAATTCTTTCACGGCTCCAATTGGTTGAATTGTAGAAAGAAAAAGTGGTTGAATTACCTTTATACTGCTGTTATCTACTTTTATATTTTTACATTTATGCCCAAATAATAATTAAAAGATGCTACCCAAAGACTAATCATTTAATTGGAATAACACACTAGAATTAAAATCATTTAAATATAATTATAATGGATTAGTGCCCGACTAATGTAAATTATGTAAGTGGTACCTTACCAAGTCAAAAGTGCACCAATTAAAGTTGGTCAAAAAACGTATGTATTATCTAATTGTAAAGTAATGTTAAATTAGTGATAGTTTATAATTTAAATAAACATTAAGTTGTAAAGAAAAACACAAAATAACGGTACTTTGATGCAAAAAGAAACTACAAAAAGGTGATGAAACTTATATTATAAACGAAACTTCTAAAAAAGCATAATTTAATTATAATTTTTACATTTGAAAATTGAAATAATTAAACTATTTTATAAGTTCACCTTAAAAATCAATTTGTTACAATCACTACAACTTCTTTCCGGGGGTTGGCAAAAATAACCGATTAACTGAATTAACCAATGAAACAACTCCGAAAGAACCAACCAAATCAAAAATTGATGGTGCGTTTCAACTATTTTCTAGAAAGTCAAATTTTATTTGTTAGTTTAGTTTATGAATTTTATGAAAACCAATAAAACCAAACTCAATTGAATTCATAGTTTAAGTATAGCCTATGTTTACTCGCATGAATAACAAACTGGGAATAACGGACTAGGTTTTAGCTAAATGTTCCTTAAGTTAGCATCACAATTAAACAAACTCTATTTTTGCTTAAGTTCACCGATAGCAAAAATTTTAATAACTTATCATACTTCAATTTTAACTCGTTTTATGTTTTCCAAACAATTCAAGCTCAATACAGAAAATTAATAAGACCAAACAGGACCCACTCATGAAATTGAAAATTGAACAAAATCGAAATCATCGGGTTTCTAAAACCAAAATCCGAAAACCTGGTTTGGGGTTCAGTTTGAGCCCAAAACCGCCTAGAATATCCAAAAAAAAGAAAAAAAGAATCATATTTATCAATTAATAGATATAGTTTCAAGTTGCAACAACGAAATTACAAATAATCCAAATACCCTTTAGTCATGCTCTCAAATCACATGTATTAAATTAAAAACACATAAGCGTTAGCTACTTTATATTGAACTATCAACTTTTGTGCCAAATGTTTTTAATAAAATAGCATATTATTACAACTAAAGGAGGATCAGTGGGGCAAAACGTGAATATTAATATTGCAACATTAAAGGAATCTCAATTTGGTGAATATTGTTGCACCAAGGAACTTTAAACAAAATAACTAGGAATAATATAAACTTTTTTTCTAATAACAATTCATAATCTACTTTTATTAACCACATATAATATATGTTTTGCAGGATTTGAACGTTTGATCTTTTGTTAGGATGTTCAAGCTTTCAAGGTGGTTGTTTTGAAGGATGTTTTATATTTGTTTGATTTAAAAAGAAGAAAAAAAATCAAATTTAGATTGAATCAAATTCATATATTGAAACTTGATTTTTGAGTAACACTTTCATTTGAATTCAAGATCAAGTTTTATACTTTATATTTTCTTTGGGTTTTATGTGAATTAAACCCAGAAATTAATAAGCAACCATACATGCATATTATTGCATATACAATTGGATTTTATTTGAAGTGTCTATACATTAGCTAGAGATCATTTTCATACATGTATTTTCGAACGTTAATACACCTATAGCTTATAATAGTTTTATGACTACCAATTCATATATGAATGAGAATATTCATATTCGAATATAATGTATGCATAAATATAATGCCTATATAAATTTGCATACATAGTATATTTCATATTTGAATGATATGAAGAAAAAAGTTATTAAATAGATTCTAAATGTTTAGTAGCATAATAATTTTATTATATTGTGTGAATGGTGTGACCTCAATCGCTTATTGTGATGATTACGTTATATTGTGTGAAGGTTAATTCATATTTCTCAAACTTCTACTAATAAGAAGAATAGAAGTTGTGAAATCAAATCCTATATATACAGTTTGGATTCATGAGAATCTACCTTAATGAGAATGAAAACATGGGAGTGGGAGCACAAAAGAGTTATGTTGTATTGTATGGATGTCATGTTATGTCAACTTAAATGCTATATTTTTGAAAAAAATAAACGTTATAACATTTACATCACATTTAGTCGCGTGTTGAGAGGTTTAAAGCTTTTACATAATATAAAATAAACTTTAGTGTTTTTTTTTTTTTGCAAAAATTACGTGTAATACAATGAAGCTTTCACATGTTTTTAACGGACACAACACTATATATAGTCAAGTATCTGGTATGTACAACCATTCTTCATAAACCACTTTTTATAAGAAGTAGGAGAACATATGAAGGTACCCATGAAGGCTTATCATGAAGCCACAAATGTGCCCTTAATATTGTGTCCTATGACGTAACATTCATAACATAATTAAAAGTGCTTTTGAAGTTAAAATCTTTACATCATATAATATACATTTTTGTTTATTCGCATAAAATAATTTGTTATTGCAACAAACACACTCTCTCTCTCTCTCTCTTGATAAATATGATCTAGTATGACCCGATAACATATTTTTAAGAATGTTTTGTAATAATCTGTTTTGAAACAACTTTATAGGTCTCAAAATTTGAGGTGCAATCGTTCAAAATCAAACTATGAACCTAGTAGTTAGGTTTACATTGTAAATTTGTTTTGGTTGTTGATGTTAGGCTTGACAAAATCCAATGAAAGTGATTTGAGATGTATGATTTTGGTTGGCATCAATCATGTTTTATATAGGTGAAAGAGGTATGATACCAACAACCCGACTGCGCGCCCTGGTCAAGCTCCTACCCATAAAGACGGATCCACGTGATTTAATAAAATTAAACGTGTACTCAAAAAGATGGTCCAAAGTGACAAACATGAGGTACACACGAAAAAGTGACAAATAAGAATATATGAAGATATCAACATCAATATAGTTACATGGATGATAGTGGCATCCGCCCTCCTAGTACAAGAATGGGTAGTATCACACATAAAATGTCAATAACTTATCCTACATAAAACCTTATCATCTTTCTTTCTTGTGATCACCGTTATCTCAAAAAAACCAAGCTTATTATCACGTCAAATGGTGGTCACAAGGAGAATCTCCTTCTTATGACGAGCCTAACGGTGTTGTTATTTTATAGATTTTGATTCATTGTGATTTGAAAGAGATCAAAACTCATTCTCCTAGTTGAAGATGATATTTGATCTAGTCGTGATGGTTTCATCTTCTTCAATAGAGTTTCAACTTTCAAGTGTTCAATTCGTTGGCACTTAGGTCGGTTGTTGTTTTTGGTTCAACTAGGCGGTTTGATTAGGTGTTTTCTTTGTGTGGTTGTTCAAATTCTACTTGTAATCATGTTTTATGGTACAAACATGTTTTTTGTTAATATGATCATGTTGTTAAAAGAAACTTGTTTCTTGCATACCCATTATAAAACCCCAGGAGAACCATTATTTAAATAGACAGAAAACACTTCTATTAATTTAATTGCAATACAAGCATGAAAATAAAGTAGCATAGACACAATACTATTACAACTTAAATAAATTAATACGCAAGAAATGTAAAGAAGAAGGTAATTAATGACGAATAAGGTGGCTAAGGATTCAAACTTTGTTGCTTCAAACTCCCAACCTTGACCTGAAGTAGCATCCCGGAAAACTCGCCCCGTGAATCTACTCCAGACAGCAACAGTATCTGTGCTACCGACCATGGTAGCCACGACTGACCTGGACCGACACTCGTCCCCTTATGAGGCGTTGTCCACAAGCTGCATCATCTCATGTTCCGAGCCACCCGAGAACGAATTTAAAAACATAAAGAATAAAATTAGTATGATAAGCCTTCACTTATATATCACTTAGCTAGTGAGTCAATGATTTGTCTCTACTCCTAGGTACGACAATTATCACTCATTGAATTCATTTTCTTTGAAGAGTTTTTGGTGCGATTGCCCGAGAATTGAGACAGTTCAATTTTACTAAAATAGTTTCATTAGCTCCCGGTGACAACTTTTTTATTATAAAGCACTCGATTTTCAACGTTGATATTTCATTTATCTTAGCTCTGATTTGGATGTTGTTTGATTTATTGTGATTCTCTCACATCATACAACACAAACCCAGTAAATATCATATATATTAAGCACAATTAGTTATATTGAGTTTGTCTAAAGTTAAAAAAATAGCATTTTAAATAAAATTTCTAACACCAACAATATGGCATATAAATTATAATATTTTTGTTATTCCATAAGCGATGTTAACTTGAATTTGTCTCGTTGGTAACTTTGACTAATAAAGTTAAAGTTTGGCTTTTTGTATTATATTTCACCTGGTCAAATTAGCAAAGGTTTATAATTTAACTAACCAAAACAAGTAGATAGGTTGAAAGTTTACTTAAATTTATCTATGTTGTTTATAATATCCTAAAAACTTTATTAAAAAAGCATCAGGATCTTGAGAACATAAATATTGTTTTTTCTATTAAATATGCTAAATTATAAAATTTAAGAACACATGAAAAAGCGCCAGTGGGTCCGTATTACTAGGGGTATGCAAAAACTTCTGAATCCTAATCAAAGCCAAAATATCTGAAAAATCGAATATTCAAAATTTCAGACAAAATTTTGAATATTCGAATTTTGAAAATCCGAAATTTTTGGATTCAGATTCGGATAATGTTTTTGAAAATTTTTGGATTTTGGATTTTCAATTATCCAAAATATTTTTACAAAAACTACAATAAATTTTAATTATAAATTCCGGATATATCAGATAGATAACTGAAGGTTTTTCGAATAAAAATATATTAAAATCTTATATAAATTATACAATAATTCATATTTTTTAAAAATTTGGATAGCCATTCAGATATCTTAATCCGAATCCGAATATTTGGATATATGAAATTTCAGATTCAAATTCGTATATTAAAATCCGCTTTCCGAAATTTTTGGATATATAAAATCCGATTTGAAAACCTAAAACTCCATTTGGATCTAAACCTAAGTTGGTAGTTTGACATGTTATTTAACCCATCAAAAACGTTTTATTTCTCTATATAGAATAGAGATTTTAACATGGATTTAAGTTTATCCATTAAAATTTATCTATTTTAAAATGTATTAGAGGTAACTACAAAATACATTATTAAACATAATTATTTTATATTTGAAAACAGTATTACCAATACGCATTGTTAATTGAATGCGTGGAGTATAAGCGAAAACACATTTACCTAAAGTCACTCTTTTCATCATAATAACATCTCTTTCTAACCTAACATAACTACTGAAGTACGTAACAATATAGCATCTCTTTTATATCGAAATCCATTTTGATTTACACCTTTTTTATTGCAATATTGGACCGCCTTCAGACCCAAATCTCGTGGTCAATAATCGAGCCGGCTTAAAATTTCCATATTTTTTTCTCACTTCTAATTTTATTTTATTTTGACAAATTAGATTTTAATAATCAAAACTATTACTTATTGGTCATAATAATTTATATTATTAATTGGCCGATAATAATCTCAACTTTCATTTTTGTTACCAACAACAGTCTCATTAATATAATTATTAAATATTTACGTTTGATTTGTACTCGATTTCATTTACAATAATGATTATGAATAAATAAAAAATATACAAGCTAAATCGAACATAAAATAAATACAAATTGAATGTGAATGTATGATAATTATACTAGTGGAATTACCGTTGGTAACAAAAGTGAAAGTTGAGATTATTATCTACCAAATTAATAGTATGAATTATTATCAACAAATGAATAATAGTTTGGATTATTAAAATCCAATTTGACTTTTATTTTTAATAGCTTCTTACGCAATTTTTCCACTATTAGTCTATTATACATGAACACTCGACATCATAAAGAAGAAACACTTCACTAAACACATGGCTACCATCATATGCCATTGAATTATAAGCCCTTGGTATTTTTTTCCGATTTTATTTGGTTTCTAATTGTAGTGCACAATTGCACATTATAGCTTTCAAGGGACATGTTGGTGATTAAGTGATACATTCCTTAGTCAAAAGATTGTTGGTTCAAATACAAGTGTAGACATGTTATCTTTAGAAGTAGACCAAGTATCGGGTAAAATGTATGTGTTTACCGGTAAAATTTTTTGTAAAGCACATTAAAACCTAGAATCTTTCAACTACCAGTTAGTCATTTATGTTAGGTTAGAACATTAAACATTCGACATGATTATGATTTTCTTTAATACTTTCCTGCAAAAATAGTAATGTTTTTTATAAAGAAAATAATTCCTAAAAGCCATATCCAACAATTATAAAATCTACCTGTTAAAACCAATATAGTCGTATTAGTACTAAATTTCAACATATTTATAGTTAATTAGCTTTAATAAACCCGTGCAACACACTGTTAAATAAATAAAATATTAGTATAACAAAATTTATTAATTATAAAACGATATTCTAAGATATGATATGACTGAAAATTACTTATAAGTAAACACTATAAGTAATAAATCAATAATACCAACTTTTTAAACTTTTATTTAAATTTTTCAAAAAAATAAATAAATAAACAATTTGTTCTAAAACAAACCGTAAAAAGAAATGTCATTTTAAAATTTTCTTATTATAACTCTCAATTTTAATTAATTTTTTTAAAAAATGTTACTTTTTAAAAGTATCATTTTAAAAATATATTGTATTTTAAAAATAGTTTGATGTTTAAAAAAGTTCCTTATTTTATAAACATTTGTTTCTATAAAATAACATTAATAAAAGATCTTTTTCTTATTTATTAAAAAAACTATTTTTAATCTAAAAAAATGTTAACTAATTTCATTAGTAATCAATGTAACTATTTAATATGAGAGAAAAACGGAAAAATTTTGGTGAGAAGGATTGTGATGCTAACACGTGTCCTACCAAGTTACCGTTTTATTAGAATAGGATGATAAACATCATATTCGGGCTATAAATTGCATCTAAAATGTCAATTATAATAATTTAGTTAAAGTTCAAACGGGTTTAAATCAACCAAAGCGTGTTACAATTTATATAATCTCCTAAATCGTTATACTCAAAAATAGATTATTATTGTAGTAGTATATATATAGTCGTTTAATCATGTTCTAAACATTAGTTGTTATAAAGTATTAGAATAGAAAAGTGAAAATGTTGTGGACTAGACCGCCCAAACCTATCACACAACCCGCTTATTTTGCCATGTCTAGACGCGCTACTTTCCCTAAAATCTGTCAAAATGCATTTCTTTGGCAAGGTCTACACCAACTTTTACAGGTGAGAAAAGGGACGGTTTGTAGCAAGTTAAAACCGGTTGACGGGTCATTATTGGACCATACTTGTATTTGTTTCAATAAAAATCTCTTTCTGATAGAAGAATTTAAGGTAACTTTCAAAGAAACCTAATTTAATTCATTTATAAGTAAACGGGTCAAAACTACCACCTTAATTGTTATATATCCCAATCCCAGAGATATTAAAAGATAAAAAACCCGTACAACAAGATCAATGCCAAAAACATGTTATCCCTCCAATAAGGTCTTGCAAGTATCCAAAAAAAATGAATTAAGTTTACCTTAAATTCCCTAAATCTACAGATTTGGTCATTATGTAACGAAGTTACAAAACTAAAAACGTTCACGATCGTTAAAATATATTAGTTACTGGCTATCGGGCTCACCAGGAAGTTGGATATTCCACTTACTTGTACCAGCTTTTCGCTCTCCTCGTTTTCTCTTGTTTTTTGGAATTTGGAACTCTGAAAAAGGTTTGAGAGACGATTGTTCTTGGATGGGTCTTTTGTCGCAGTGTCAGACTCCATTGCTGAATCTTCTTCCTGCTTTACCATGATCTGATGCTGGCAGTTCTTTAAGGCGTGCCTTTCTGCTTCTGGAGTTTCATCATGTACAAGCATATTGTCCAAAATCTGCATTAACTTAATAAAATAGGAATTAAATTTTATCTACCTTAAAATCATATTTAATCAACGGTAACTCTAAAAATGTTATGTTACTTTATACTTGGCCCGGATATCCACACACTTACTTGGCTCCTCCTAACTATCATCATCTCAAATAAAAATTTGAACATCAGCTGCGCTAACCATTGATTACAAGTACTTTCTTTTACCAAGTATAAAGCAGAAGACAGTCTAAATAGTAGCATGCGCTACGCCAAATGAAAGAATTTTGTTAGTCTCGAATTCAGATTGGCAAAATGGGCGGGGTGGATACTGGGTAACTTTTAGTGTGGGTTGGACAAGCATTTTTTTTTAATTTCTTTCAATTCTATAAATAACTAAAGTGTTGAATATGATTACAAAAACTAAATTATTATGACAATAGTCGAAACTTTTTCTAAACAAAGCAATGTAGTATTTCCTATGCATTTAAATTCATTTGCATCCCAATCCATTTGGCTCATTTGACTCGCTCCCATTTTGGTCCAAACTTTAAGATTAATCCATTTGACCCTTTAGAGAAAACACATAACCCAAATCAACCTCTTATTACATAAATGGGTGAAAACTGCCACCTCTAGACATTTCAGCATTAGAAGAATTGCTGATGTCAGCTTGCAATTCGCCGATAGTGTTCAGCTATATAAACAATAAATACTTAACCTAGATACCATAGAAGTACCGTGGGTAATATCAGAGTTAATATTAACAGGTGAAAGTGGACACATAGTAACAGGTGAAAGTGGACACATAGTAACAGGTGAAAGTGGACAGAGAGTGACTTGCCTTTTCACATGAATCTCCACATTGTGGCTGATGCTGTGTAACATCAATAGATGATAGGGTCCCCACCGTGCTTTCGATTATATCAGGTATATGAAAACCCTCGTGCTCATACATATCTAAGCCTCCCATATCAAACTCTGAGTTCGAGTAAGTAGGGCTATGAAGAGCTCTTGTTAGTTCTTCAGAAGGATCAAGATTGTCTAAATTCTCAGAAAAAGGAAACATCTGAGAATGTTCAGAGATCACCAAATCAAGTTGAGATTTTAATTTGTAAACTCTAGAGTGAGTTATTTCAATCTTGTGAAGAATTTGCTCCATGTCATTATCTTCGTCTTCAAAAAATGATGAATGGTTATGCATACTAAGACCAAGAACTTCTGGATTAGTTGTATTTTGTTCTGTAAACACAATTTTATAACAAGAAACAGTAGTTAGAATCGCTGTTCAAAAGTCTTTACAATCAAAGATTAGAATAAGAGATAGTGAGGAATTTGAGAAAAAGATAGAAGAAATAAATCAAAGTTTGAGGGAGATGGAGTTGCACATAAGAAAACATTAAGTACAAAGAAAGTACACATTGATTATCTTGTCAACAAGATGTTCTCTGAATGTGTCAATGGTCAAGTTTGTATTCATAAAGGGAAATGTATAGATTGCTTATTATATCACAGTTTGGCATTCATCACGTTTACTTAACAGTCAATTGATTTACCTTTTGTCAGAAATTAGTTAACTCGGTCGAAAATAATGGCCTAGAAGGTTTTTTTAGAATGGAGATAAAATGGTAAAAAAAAACATATAATGATGTTTTCACTTTTCCTGTGATGTTATATAGTTGGTGCATTGTGGCATTCATATATGACGTATCAGTTAAAACTGATGTTAGGACTAGAGTAGTAAAGTAGCAAGGGTTCTGGTCCGACCATATTCTACAATGCCATAATGATGGCATATGCATATGCATACACCTCTCGGCATTTTGGCTAAGATCAAGTGAATATGACATTGCATTAATTTGATACAACAATACTGTCTTAACTCTTAAGGTGACATAATTCGGTTATAAATATTGTACGCTAGCACTTTGACAAATGCCCAACCACAAACAAGCAAAGAATAGTAACTAAATAGCAGTGATTGTCACACAATCAAAATCTTTTAGTTTTGTTAGTCTAATGTAAAAGAAAACAAAAGGAAAAGTGAGACTGAGATACCTAGCAAATGAGAAGAATTTCTTCACTAACAATTAGAGAATACAGAAGTGCTGCAGCAAAGTGAAATAAAGGCAAAGAAAATTGTAACAACAAGATACTAAGCTGCTTCAGTTTAAGGTGTAAAGACTCTTAAGGAAATAGAAGTTAAGGATTTAATCATTAAGGTTATTTACAATCTTATACCACTTTAATTGTGTTGGTTCAATAGAAGAATTTATGGCCTCATTGTATGATAAAGGTAAAAGATCAAAGGCCTAAATTTAGTGCGATTAAAAGAAAATGAAAAACTTAAAATCTCTGTCATTGAACTATTCCAAAATAGCCATAGCTCTAAACCTTGCCTACTTGTGACATGTCATTTTCAGTTTCTGTGCCATTGTAAATGGCGAGGAATCTCAGTTCAACTGAACTGTAGGTGGTAAACTTCCAATGACAGGAATGGAACCCAGTTATGATAAAGCTTTCTTATGATATCTGTTTGCAGATTAGATAGATACGCAAATTTAGTTCCTTAAAATAGAAAGTATCTTCTAAATCATCACAGTGATGTTAATGTCAAACGAAAAACATAAAGCAATCTACACGAGTAGAATAATTGAGATTTTGAGACTATTAATATAACTCTACCTGGATCATCAATATCATCCACAATAGAGACTTCATCTTGATCTGACTTCTTACTTTCTGAAATAAAAAAGAATATTCATCATCCTAAGACAAGGGCCAAATACCAAATCATAACGCAAATTGGCGATAATATACCATTATAGGAAAAGAGAACATGTTGAGACATAAATAAGTCAGCGTCAGTCGTCTCTTCAATTCTCGCCCGTTTCCTCCTTTTCATGAGTTTCCTTTGGCGCCGCTTAGTATATGGCATTGACCTTGAACTAAACCCTTCTGGAATAGACTGATTTGAAGCCAAATGTTTTGTCAAATTTCGAGCTGCAATCTTTTTAGCATATTCTAAAGCTTGCGACTCAAACTGCTTTATCTTTAATTCTGCCCATTTACATCGCCACATCAAAGGACGTATAAAATTCCTCCAGTGACTTGTCAACCGCTTCTTCCTAATTAAAACCAGAACCAACAGCTACTACAATACATCACTAAAACAAACTACACACATACAAACAAACAGCTAACACTTCACACACATTACTAGATATAATTCAGCTAGACTATGGCTTATCAGCTAATATGAATCACAAATGTATCACAATTCATCACACAGAACACAATTATAATCATAAACAGTTAAACTCCAGTACTCCACTATCATACTTAACATCAATAACTTAAATTATCATAAAATCAAACCACCACATCATAACAACTTAACACAGAGATTGTCCCAAACAGCATCAACAGAAAACACCATAGAATCAAACAGCAATCACAGATCACAAAAACAGCTTCACACACACAATCCGTCACCAGCTAAACCAAAACACGAACACCGAGCCACACATCAAAACAACCACAACCACAATAAAACCGCAACAATTGCATCAAACAACACAACGACAAGCCACAACACCAACGAATTCACACCTCCACCACCACCGATCCTCCGATCGCACCAAAACAACCTAAATTCATCCATAAGTTAAAAAAACAACAAACAACAAACAAAATCAAACCTCACTCGAAGAACAGCTCCGAAATCACCAAATGGAGATGACAATCCGTTGACATCGCCGCACAATTGCGAGTCGACCTCAGCGTCGCTGACGGAGGCGGAATTGTTGAGGTCGGTGGAGGCGGTGTCGGCGAATGAGGTGGAGTAATCGGTTTCGTCCAGATCAGGTGGTCTGGTGGTGGGCGGTGGTCCGGCGGGAGGTCCGGTGAGGTCTACGGCGGCGATGTGGTGGTGGAGACGGTGGTTGGGCATTGGGGGATCAGTGTGGGTGTGGGTGTGGTTGTGAAGAGGGAGAGGCTCCTCCATATTTTTGAAAGATGGCGGCTTCATGCACAACAAACCCTCGCAACTCGCAATAGTGTCACAAGATACAATTTGGGTGCTAGGTATTTCACAATTATTATTATTATTATTGTTATTTTTTTAAATAAATAAAAAAATTGAATTAGTTAAAAGGTAAATATATTAATGAGTAAATTACCATTTTCATGTCTGACGTTTTTTTATTTTAACCGTTTGCATCCATATAGTTTTAAAATTATCATCTGCCCCCTGACGTTTTATGTTATCTTCATTTGAGTGTCTGTCGTTTTATTTTTATTTCAATTTGAGTCAAGATAAAAGAAAACTAACACTGTTAGTTTTTTTGTTAAAGTTGTTGTTAAAAAAACTAAATTATCTCTAAAATTAAATAAATAAAAAAACGTATGAGACCCATTTATCAACATCTTTTTCTTCATTACCAACACACTCATCACCATCTCCACGACCCTCATCACCACTACGACAGTCACCTGTCACCACCTTCACAACCCTCATCACCACAACCGCAGTCCACCCCTCCTACCACACACACACTCATTTCTCTTTATCAAAGCCACCCATCACCACTGTCGTGACTCCCATCACCACCACCGCGACCCTCATCACCACCACCACCACCCCCATCACCGTCATCGCGACTCCCATCACCACCACCACAGCCCCCATCACCACCATCGTAGCCACCCCATCACCACCACCGCAACCCCCATCGCAGCCCCCCTATCACCACCATCGCGACCCCATCACCACCACCGCAGCCCCCATCACCACCATCGCAGCCACCCCATCATCACCACCGCGATCCCCATCACCACCATCGCAGCCCCCATTACCACCATCGCAGCCCCCATCACCACCATCGTAGCCCCCATCACCACCATCGTAGCCCCCATCACCACCAGCGCAGCTCCCATATCACCATCACCGCAGCCCCCATCTTATCTAGATCTACGATTTCACATTGATGGTGGTTGTGGACTACTGATAACACACACACCAGATCACACACATATAAAAAGAGAGAAAAGAGAGATAGAGGGAGAAAGAAAGAAAGAGAAGAGATAAGGGTGACAGTGGTTGTGGTCGTTAGAGGGAGAAAGAAAGAAAGAGAAGAGATAAGGGTGGCAGTGGTTGTGGTCATGGAGGTGGTGGTTGCGGTGGCGGCGACAGTTGTGGTGGCAACATTGGTGGTTGCGATGGTAGTGGTATTGTGGTGGTAGACTAAAAAACATAGAAAGGGAGAAAAGAGAGAGAGAGAGAGAGAGAGAGAGAGAGAGAGAGAGAGAGAGAGAAAGAGAGAGAGAAGAGATAAGGGATGAGGGTGAGGATGAGGGGTATGTGATTTAATTAATAAGGGTAATTTTATCATTTTACAAAGGTTAATATAAAAATCTAACGTCGTTAGTGTTTTGAACTCAAATGAAGATAAAAATGAAACGTTAGGGGGTAGATGCTAATTTTAAAACTATAGGGATGCAAATGGTTAAAATAAAAAAAAATATCAAGGATGCAAATTATAATTTCCTCTAAATTAATAATAGAATTGGAAGATAACCGCCTCATTTTCAAGAAAAAATAGATAATAATGGGTTTAGTTAAGTGTTGGAGTAAGAGCATTCACACTAGTTTCACATCTCTATATTTACACTAAAAACATTATTTTTTTACTCTCTCTTTCAATTAAATAATAACTTTTTATATTTTTATCATTACCTTTCTTCTCATCCACCCACAACTACTTTTAAAAATATAAAAAACAATGGGGGATGTAACGTGTTTCCCCAAATATGATAAATCATGGTACAATCCTCATAAATTTTCTCTTTCATTCACTCACAACCATTTACAACCATTCCTTATAATATAGAGCACATATTCACATAAAAAATAGGAAACCTACTGTGAATATATCATTATTTTAAAAGAAAATTTGAATTTTAATAATGTAAACTATCAATTATTGGTCAATATTAATCCCAACTAACAGTTTGACCAATTTGAATCTCAACTTTCGATTTTGTTACTAATAACAATCTCAGTCTAACGATTTGTTAACTTTGTTAGTTTTTTATGACGTGACACGTGACGTTGCTTATGATATGACATGTGACATAACGTATTACATGATTATAATAAAGAATATAATATATGACTCAATTTTTTCATCTTTGTCTCCAAACTACTCAACTAGCGACAAAAACGTTACGCTGAATAACTTCAAAAAATGATCGTTTATAAAATAGAATTGAGCCACATATTTATATTTTTAATTATAACTATATTATACGTTACGTAACATCACGAGCCACGCCATATGATACGCCATAAAAAACTAATGGAGTTAACAAACACGGATTGTTATTAGTAACAAAAGTGAAAATTGTGATTAATATTGGTCAAATTGTTAGTTGAAATTAATATTAGTTAATAATCAATAGTTTGGATTATTAAAATTTAATTTTTATTTTTAAAATGCACTTATGTACAATAGTTACTTATATTTATGATATGTTTGATGACTTTGTTATTTTTTTAATTGCAAAGCTTACCTGCTACTACTTATAAATTACTACAGACAGTCTATTTTATATCCGAGTTTAAACTTGAGACTTATTATCTAAAAGTCAAGAGGCTGAATAAAATGGACGAGTCTCGTATTGACATGATAGGAGGGTTAGATAAAACAGTATATATATTTAGAAGCAGTTTGTTATTGTTTTGTGACATCTTAATGTTGATTTTGATTTAGTATACAATAATAATATTTTATTTCTAAATGTATATAATAATAATACGTAAGAAATTTTTATTTATGTTGGTATAGTTTTAGTTTAGAAGTTGTGACATGTCCAACTAAACAAAATTTCGAATTATTGTGTCTAGATAAGTGAATTATTGTATCTAGATAAGTGACGCTTAGAGGACTTCGGACATAGGTGGATATACATATTATTATATGTAACATTTACAATAAGATATCGGGATTTATGTGACATTGCTTGTGCTATCTCTTGTTTAGTGAAAATTTTTATATGTGTTCTCTTTCTTCTAATAACCCCTTAGACACACTTTTTCCTTCTTCATTCATCTCACTTCCATTCGCTCACATACTCTATTCGTCGTCGTCCTTTTACAAGAACATATCTTTCTCCTTCACCTTATATTCTCTCTTTATAAAAACACTTTCAAACTTCGTTACTTGGATGCTAAACACAAGTCAATAATTCAGTGTTTAATTGATCTAAATACGAGATTTTACATCATGATTATGCTGGAATAGTTTCAAGTTGTTTGTGTTTTGATTTATAGGTGTTAGAAGCTAGAGAAGGCTTATTTTGAAGGAAAATGAGCAAAACACGAAACTACAAGGACTGAAGATGTAAATATCAAAAGTTACAAAAAAAGCACAAATTTAGGCATACCTGCGTATGATACGCCGGGTATGGGCGTATAATATGCCAGTCGACGTATGGGCGGTGTATCAGTAAGCGTATTTGTAAAAAATTACAGAAAGTTGGGCGTATGAATACTGATTTGGGGGTATGATACGCCTAGAGTCGGCGTATCATACGCCGGTCACCAACAAACTCCGGATTTTGTGGAATTTCAAGTTATTTTAACACAATCCAACCCTAATTCGAAGAAGAACTTTCCAAGCTTAATTCTTGACATTCTAATCCGATTTATGGTCATATCAAGCCTTCCCATTCAACCCAAATCATCTACAAACATTATCAAATCAAGATTGAAGATCCGATGAAGACCATGAGTGGCTAATTCGTTCTTTGATTGCTTTCGGTTGGATAGTTCTTGCCAAGTGAGATGGTTAGTCATGCTTAGATGAAAACCATGAGGGTTTTTATGTTGAACACTTTGTGATTAAATGTAATTGAAGGTTTTGATTGAGTTAAACAATTTGTTTATAAAAAAAGTTATTTACTTTATCATCAGTTTTCGGTTTCCTTGCATCGTTAGCTCATTGAAACAAATAGATAACTTGATATAGATAAATTGGTAACTTTGTGAATGAACGAGTCTTAAGAGATTGTTCCTTGGTTATCGCTTCAATCAAAAGCTAAGATCTTGAATCACAAACGAATTAGCTTTGCCTCATCATTGATTCTTCAACACAATTGTAATTGATCATGTAGATTTTGATGATGTTGATGTTGGAAGGGCTTTAGAATGGTGAAAGATGCTTTCTTTTCGTCCTTGATTGTAGTGTAAAAGGTTAATTTTCGTAATAAGGTTTTTTTCCCTTTAAAACCCCTTAAATTAGGTCAAATTCCAACAAAACACAGACCCCGGCGTCGGTGGTGCCTATGGAGGCGTCGGTGGCACCACCCCCTGTACAACCTTGATTTTCATGTGTAACTTTTCGAGATCTTTTGGTAGACAGGTCGTGGGTCCCGTAAATCCTTTCCTAGCTCAAGTTATGTTCGTTTTAAGGTACCATTGTCGTGCAACTTCGCTTTAACATATCTTCACCTTCCGAGCTCCAATTTTCGTCCCGTTTCTTCCACATTCTTCGTATTCTTCAATTTTATCCTACAAACATAATAATATCCCAAAAGTAACTCTATTTCCCATAATTTGACATGTAAACACGAAAATAAAGCCTTTAAACATTGAACTTTCACCACCCGATCACAATCCCCACACTTACCTTTTGCTTGTCCTCAAGCAAAGCTCAATTGTAATTTATAAAACCATCATTGCAACTACATATCACTAATCATTTATTAAAACTTGGTTAAGGTCCAAAGTATTAACAAGACTTACATCGTTTAATAGATTTATATACTAGCAAGTCAATTATAGGCAATTAAAACAGGAAATCACCCAAATAAGCTTAATGTGCTTTTGATTTTTAGTCTCATGTACATACCCCTCATAATAATTCACTCCTCTCGGTTTATATCTGGACTAGTAAAGTATGCATTAGTGTAATCACTCAATAATCCATAATACCACCTTGTCCATATAAGCTTGTATAGCAATCACGCCTCCACCACTTGCATAGACTTTGCACATATCTAAAGGACTTATTGGTTTTTGGGCTTAGGTATAGGTAGGAGATTTTTGGCTTTTGAATGGCTACACATACACAAAAAGAAACCAAACCATTAAGCAATCCTCCTTAACATGACTAACAGAGCTAGATCACTTTGATTCATTCTAAACAACTGTTTTTTTTCTTTTTTTCATAATATAAGCTTGACTTTGGATGCTCTTTAACTTTGAACGGTTTCGCAGTCGGTTATCAACTAACAACTTGGGCTTTATATATCGGGTTTAACAAAAGAATAGTTTAAGGCTCGACATGTCTACTAAGGGTTAGGATGGATAACAATAAACAAACGATAACAAGTAAAGGGGTTCCTAAATTGCCTTTGTCATTTATGTGCAAGTTTTGTAACAAAAGTAGTATATGGCCAACCCTAAACAAATAAATATATATGATTGTGTTTTAAGTAATAGACTCAAAATCTCACCAAGTAGGAATTAGGCTAACGATATGCACATGAGTTTATTATATCAAAAGTTTGTTAACCATGATCAGGCATCCTTAACATTTTCAAAAAACACTCCGCTAGAAATACTTTATGCCGCGACATAAGGAATTTGGCCATGTCCTAAGATCTATACTAATATTTTAATAAATAACAAGTGATTTATATTGAAAATTCTGGTTTAATAAACAAACTAAACTTTACTTGAATACTTTTGCAAGATTAAAACTTAAAAAAAATTGTAATTTTTAATTTTTCCTTCATTTACTCTTTGTTTACCTTAATTCTCCATAACTCCCCTCATCCCCACACTTAGAAGGCGCATTGTCCCCAATATACCATTCAATCTTTGGTAATGGTATGGATATAAGGGCATCTTTAACATCATAACCATTTTTTCAGGATCATCACAACAGATCTTCATTCGGGTCTTACCATAACAGACATACCTCTAGACTCACACTTTCCCACATACATTGTTATTATTTGACACCTCCAAGAACAGATTAAACACACCAAAAGCAAAAGGAAAAAAAATGAAAATAAAATGTTTGAACATGAAACAGTTAGAGTGAAGAACACATGGACCTAATCAAGTGATCAGAGAATGTTCTGATGTCATCCAAATGGAGGTCTGGGCAGTGGTGGACCAAAGAAGGATTCCATCAAACTTTGGTACATGGCGTGCATGTCGAAGCTTCCGGACTATCCCGTAGTACGAGAGCTTTCATCAGGAGTTGTATTCATTGGTTCCCACTGTGATGGTTGAGCTTATGGGTACATCTCATATTGTTGCCCGTGCATGTATTCTGGAAGAGTACTCCATTCCATCGTTTGTGGATGAGCTTGATACGACAGCCTTACATGGTAGTCGTTATAGTGGCGAACCTATTCTTGATACAAAAATTAGTCATTAATAGCTTGTTCTCGTGCATACGCGGAGTCCTACACATACATCCTCATATCATCACGTAGCTCTCTATCACGTTATTCTTGTTCCGCCCATGCATTTCTCGTTTGTTGTTCATAATCTTGTGTCCTCCTATCGTAGCTCTCTCTCCACCTTCTTTGTCTTTCCTTTTCCTGTGACTGTTCGTCATACATATGCCTCTGATCCAAGGTCCATCATGAGAATCCAAATGGTCTGGCCCTAATAACTACTTCCTGAATCTCTTCTTCCTCAATTCGTTCCCTTGTATTAGCATCCACATCCTCAAGTGCTCCAACGCTACCTTGCCCCATAGCCACGTCATCTGCATCATCGTGGTAAGGTACATCATCTCGTCTTACCATCATGATTCGGCCACTATCTTTATCCCGTAGTTGATAGTTGGTGGCAGTCTTATTATACTCCTATGATTAACCTCCCAATCGATTAAGTTTTAACTTCAGAACAGTGAGTGGTATGGCCAAAGCATCATTGGACACGACCTTCTACTTTCGTAACAGCATAGTGATTAGACGACAATATGGAATCATCACTCAGGCCCTGCTCTCTTGACTTTCCTAAATGTTCATCATTACCAATTTCTAGTAAGATAACATGTGTTGACCGGTGAGTAGTGCATAAAGTACTCTTAACTCATAATGTCTCACTTTCCTTCTATCAGAAATTATGAGAATCACATTCTTGCTTAAGATCACTATCAATAGTTTCGGTAAGATATTCATGTTGCTTCTGTTCATGTTATCAGAGTCTAATGCAGTGATAGGAATGGAAAATATATCATTTAATACCTCTCGCAGATAATCCCCAGTTGGGATTTCTTGTCACGCGGGTGACCCGGGTTCGATCCCCGACAACGGCGCCATTTTGATCGATGTCGTGTGGTTGGTCAAAAATATATATTAAATAGTGCCTAATCACCCTTAATAGTAAAGGGTAAGAAGTGTGTCGAATCCACAATGAATCATAGGGAAGTGCTAGTAACGATTAATCTAAAAACACTAAACGTTGAAAAGTAAATTGCTTCTGTTCATGTTATCAGAGTCTAATGCCTGGTTGGGATGGAAAATATATCATTCAATACCTATCGCAGATAATCCCTGGTTGGGATTTCTAGAATTGAGCTTTCATGTAGATATTCATAAGGCCCGGGTGTAGTGTCAAACTTGGCCACTTGTGAGATTGCTAAAAAGACATAACCATTGTCTTCCTGCCTACCTTGCCAGTTAGTATGGTGGTATGTGGTGGGTTTGTTCCATCCTTCCTCACCAAAGTAGACATCCATTCCATGATTTGATTCATAAACATGCGGCCAATCCATCTTAACAAATGTCAACACTTCCCACCACCCCAATCTTTCGAAACATACAACCATGCCAAACATTCGAAACTCTGGTAATTCCATAGGTCTCTCACATACCATGAGGGTAGTGAGGTCATTTTTGCCCTTAAATTTATCCATATACAATTGTGGTTGCATTTCTTGTGGAAATTTGGACAATGGTTTCTTGTATTCTGTCCAAACAGGATTTCCATCTGAGTCATAATTAATATCATCTCCACTAGAGTTAGTTCCCATCACTACATCCATTTCTCTGTCAGAATTTTCTTCACTTACGTCGCTTGTGCTTTGCCTTGCCATTTTCCAGAGGGTTCCGAAGATGAGGCAACAACTTTGTCTTTTCCTCTAAAAGTTGACTCCTTGGTTCGTGGCATTGTTCCTTGGCACAATGTAATGCTTTAAGATGAAAAAAGGAGAAGTGTTTAGTGAGTTTTAGCAAAAACCCCCAAAAATTTCGAAATTTAAACCCCCTGTATCTCTCAAACGAGTGTGATTCTTGAAAAACTAATCGGTGAGATGTAATCCCCTCAAAAATTAAGCAAGAAGCACCTATGATTTGCTTGATTCGGTTGAGAATTAAAGAAGTTAAAAACTAGGGTTTGGGTGTTCTTGAGAGGTTAGAGAGAAAGATGGAGAGAAGTTGTTAAAAATTGATGTTTGGATCTTCAAATCAGGCCAATTGCCCGAGTTTTATGTCAGTGGTGCAAAACTTTTCGGGTTTTTTCTGCCACAATGGGCCGACCCGCGCCCAGCTGGGCCTCGGCATCGGTGACAATGATGTAGGTGTCGGTGGTGGTGATTTGGCGTCAAGCCCGGCGCCAAGCGTGGTGTCGGTCATAAACTTTTGGCCCAACTGACGCAAGTGGCGTCAGAGGCGGTGATGGGGGCGTCGGTGGCGCTGTTTTTGAAAAAAGAATAATTTTTTTTAAATAATAAAACTAGATAAATAAATAATTAAAAACTATATATATAAATAAAATTTAGAACTCAATTCATGCTTTTGTGTTTTATGTTTTTTTTTAAATCATGCCAAGTTCAAGCACACCACTCCCATAAAGTCATGCTTCGCCCCGAAGCCCGAAAAATTATACTCAACTTACCTTGGTAGTTTTTAGTTTCCCCACACTTGGGTGTTTGCATGTTCTTGCGTATAGACACAAAAAGATAAACAAGAGGAAAAAAACAAATAAAATAAAATATAAAAGACATAATAAGAGAATAAAAAGAAGACGACGGGTTGCCTCCCGACTAACGCTAAGTTTTTAAAATCTTCAGCCAGACTTTTACCTGACCCTTACTTATCGGTCGTGTAAGTTGGTACACATACTAACAAGCTCACCAACTCGTCAACGTTTTCGCTCATATCCTTACTTTCCAAGTAGTGTTTTAATCGATGCCCATTCACCATTTATTTAACACCGTCTTTAGGGTCTTCAATCTTAACATCGCCAACTTACCACCCCGAATTACCACGTACGGTCCCATCCATTTGCTTTTTAATTTCCCGGGAAACATTTTCAATCGCGAGTTATACAACCAAACCTTTTGACCTACCTCAAAGGGTTTCTTTCGTAATTTGGCATCATGCACTTCTTTCATCGTTGCTTTATATATGGATGTTGTCTCCTACGCTTCATCCCGTAATTCTTCCAGTTCATTCACACTCAGCTTCCTAGCATTTCCTGCAGCGTTGTAAGCAAGATTAACATTTTTAATTTCCAATAAAGCACGATGTGCTAGTTCTACAGGTAAATGGCATCCTTTCCCGTATACCAACCGATATGGGGTCGTGCCAATAGGTGTCTTAAACGCAGTATGGTAGGCCCATAAGGCGTCGTTTAACTTAGTGAACCAATCCTTACAGTTTGATCGTCCCGTTTTTGTAAGATCTCTTTAATTTGCCTATTGGAGACTTCACTTGACAACTCGTTTGAGGGTGGTACGGTGTTGCTATTCGGTGGTCTACGCCATAACGTTTTGACAGTTTACCAAAGTGAAAATTCTTAAAATGTAACCCCTTATCACTTATGATCACACGGGAAAGACCAAATCAGGAGAAAATATTACTTTGAACAAATTTACACATAACGTTATGGTCATTTGTTTTAGTGGCAATTGCTTCCACCCATTTTGACGCGTAGTCAATTGCCACTAAAATATATAAATTCTCATATGAATTTGGGAAGGGGCCCATAAAATCAATTCCTTAAACATCAAAGATGTCAACCACGAGAATTGGTTGCATGGGCTACGTTTTGATATACTTCCCATTTGATGACATTTTATGCAATTTTTAGCAAAATTATAAGAATCACGAAAGATAGTTGGCCAAAAGAGTCTACAAGATAAAATCTTGTGACCCGTTTTCTGTCCACTAAAATAGCCCCCGCATGCGGATGAGTGTGCATGCTCTAACATGTCTGGAATTTCGGATTCGGGAATGCATCGCCTTATAATTTGATCTGCTCCAAACTTGAACAAGTCTAATTCATCCTAAATATAGTGTTTCACCTGTGACATAAATTGTTGTCTCTTTCTTTTGTTCCAATGGTTGGGCGTGGTACCTGCAGCCAAATAATTTGCAAAATTAGCATACCAAGGTTCTGAAGATATAGATAGTAATTGATCGTCGGGGAATGTCTCATTAATCTTCTTTTGTAAATCAGTGGTGTGATGCATAACTCTTGATAGATGATCCACTACCACGTTCTCACTTCCCTTCTTATCAAGTATTTTCAAGTCAAATTCTTGTAGTAACAAGATCCATCGTATAAGCCTAGGTTTGGCATCCTTCTTCTTCATTAAGTATCTGACTACACTGTGATCAGAATAAACAATTACTTTACTTCCCCATATATATGATAGGAATTTATCTAATGCATATACTTTACACTTTTTCAGTTGTTGTATAATTTAATTGTGCATCGGCTAACGTTTTGCTTGCATAGTATATGGAAACGGGTTTCTTATCCACCTGTTGACCTAAAATAGCCCCAATTGCAAAGTCACTTGCATCAGACATAATTTCAAACTGAAGTGACCAGTTAGGTGATTGCAATATTTGGGCTTCCACTAATTTCTCTTTTAACGTGTTAAAAGCATGCAAACATTCTTTATCAAACACAAAGGGTACATCTTATAAAAGCAAGTTGCCTAAGGGTTTAGTTATGACATTAAAACCTTTAATGAATCTTCTATAGAAACCTGCGTGTCCTAAGAATGACCGCACACCTTTAACATTATCCGGAGGAGGTAGAGTGGAAATTACTGTAATTTTTGCCCGATCTACCTCAATTCCCCGAATAGATATGACATGCCCTAAGACCATGAAATAACTTTTTTCCCAACTTAAGACCAAATTTTTTTCAACATATCGTTTCAAGACTTTGGTTAATTCATTTAAACACTTATCAAAAATAGAACCAAAAAATGAAAAATCATCCATGAAGATTTCTAAATAATCCCTGACCATATCTGAAAAGATACTTATCATGCATCTTTGAAAGGTGGCCGGGGCATTACACAAACCAAATGGCATTCACCTAAATGTGAATGTGCCATAAAGGCTAGTGAATGTAGTCTTTTGTTGGTCCTCGGGATGGATAACAATTTGATTATATCCCGAATAGCCATCTAGAAAACAGTAAAACTTCTGACCTGCCAATTTCTCAATGATTTGATCAATAAATGGAAGTGGAAAATAATCCTTAGATGTGACAGCGTTTAGTTTCCTATAATCAATACAAACATGCCACCTGGTTACCGGTCGAGTGGCAATTTGCTCACCTTCCTCACTTTTGACTACCTGAATACCTGCTTTTTCGGCATCGTTTGCGCTTACCCATGTACTGTCAGAGATTCGGTAAATTATACCTACATCTAGCCATTTAAGTACCTCTTTCTTTACTACTTCACGCATGTTGGGATTCAAACTTCTTTGAGTATCGCGGGATGGTTTGGCATCGCCATAGGTTATGATCTTGTGCATCACAATAGAGGGGCTTATGCCTTTCAAATCAGCAAGTGTCCACCCTATTGCTGCCATGTATGTCTGAAGAACCTGTAACAAAGATGCTTCTTGATCTTCTTGTAGGTTTGTTGCGATAATCACTGGCATTGTCTTGTCTTCCCCCAAAAAAGCATATTTAAGGATTTTGGGAGGATCTTTTAATTCTAACTCTGATGGACTTTCCAAAGAAGGCTTCATCTTTTTGTCAATATGCTCGAGCAAGTTTTCAACTTGATATGTCCATGGTGGTCTACCAGCTTCTACAACCATCAGATCTAAATTTTGTTCTTCAATCTCCAAAGCTTTCATATGGTTCCAATCTGCATCATCACAAGCAAAACAAGTCTCTGTGGTGTCATCCTCACTTTCGTGAGGATTACAACCATCAATGACATCCACCATAAAGCATTCATCATTGGTTAGATAGTTGGATGTATTAGAAAACACATTTAAACGCAATTTTCTATTACCAAATGTCATATCTACTGTCCTGCTTCTACAGTTGATCAAAGCATTTGTAGTGGCCAAGAATGGTCTACCAAGTATGACACTAGGTTGCTTTGTTTTATCATTTGACACATAATCTAAAACCAAAAAATCAATCGGATAGCAGAAATCTTCCACCGTGACAATCACATCAGACACAATCCCTCTAGGAAGCTTAGGTGTTGAATCGGATAATACCACGGTGGTGTTTGCCTTACGAAGTGGACCGAAATCGTATTGATCATATTAGCTTCTCGGAAGGATACTTACACTTGCACCAATATCCAATAATGCCCCTTCCATTTTAAAGTCACCAACTTGAATCAGTATCAAGGGAGTTCCAGGACCTGAAGCTTTAGGGGTAAGGAATCCATTAAACAGCACTCATATTTTTCTGTTAAATCAAGCATTTTTGAAAATTTGTTATTTTGTTTTTGAGTACATATGTCTTTAAGGTATTTAGCATAAGTCGGCACCTATTTAATTGCATTAATTAAGGGAATGCTTATTTAACTTGTTTGAAAATTTCCCAAATTTCTTCCTGTTGAGGACCTCTTTTGTTTGAAATCTTTGATTTTTTAGGTTTTTCTAAGGCTTTTGGATAAGGAATGGTATTAACCTCCATATCTTTACCGTTAACCTTTGGTAACTCTTTTTAAGCACTGGTTTTTGTGTATCTTGAAAAGTTACTCTTTTCTATTTCTTAACTAGATGTATATCTGGCTCACACTCATCATCACTTTTCTCGTCCTCACCAAGATCCTCCACCACTCCTTCTTAAAACAGTGGTGGAGAGACAACTTTGTTGTCATACACTTTACCGGAGTGAAGAATATTTACCTGACTGATGTTTGCACTCTTTGTGTTCCTTGCACTAGATGTTTGATGTTGAGGATTGATAGTGGTGTCACTAGGCAATTTTCTTGGATTTCTTCTTAATTGTGCCATCTCCTTTGCTATTTGCCCAACTTGCTTAGCTAATGCCTCCACTGTTTTGTCTCGTACCTCGTTGTCCTTCTTATTCTCTCTAAAAAAGTCCATTATTTCTGATGGATTGTTTGAGCCTCCTTGGTCAACATTAGGTTGATAATTTCTTTGATATCCTTTGTTATACCCCTCTTTGTTGTAATTTTGGTTTTTATATGATGGTTGGTGATTCTGGTATGGTCTCCCTGATTTGGTACCTGAAAATGAGGATTGGATTGGTTACATGTGTTACCATACTTAAAATTAGGATGATTACCTAAACCTGGATGATATGTATTAGAATTCATATCATATTGCTTTCGATCACCTTATACGTGGTTGACCTCTTCCTCAGCTCGACACAATTGCACCGGGCAATCCACAATGGCATGTCCCAAATCGTCACATCCTTCACACATGGGAAAAACTGGACCACCTTGAGGTGTCATATTTCCTCCATTAAAATTCATACTTGCCAATTAATGTTCCAACATTTGGTTGGCTCTATCTAATTGTTCTAATCTTTCATTGGCATTAGTAGTACCTGTAGATCTAACAATGGTATGTTTCTTCTTCTGATTAGATTGAGCTTGTTTTTTTGAGTTCACCGCCATCTTATCTAAGAATTCTCAATCCATCCACCTCCACATGATTAGAAAGAAAATGTTCCTCTCGTGGTGGAATTCACATCCCGGATGTCATCGGTGGATAAACCATCATAAAATGCATTGATTAACTCCTATTGTGGAATACCATGATGGGGGCAATTCCTTAACAATTGCTTAAATCTTTTCCAAGCCTTATAGAAAAGCTCCCCCGGTTGTTGTTGGAAATTTCGAATATTAGCTCTTGCATACTTGTTCGTTGAGGTGTGTAATATTCTTCAAAGAGCTGCTGTTGCATATCCTCCCACGTAAAAATGCTTGCGGATGGCAAAGATAGGAACCACTATTTTGCAGCATCCTTCAATGTGAATTGAAACAATACTAACTTAACTTGATCCAGTGTAAACCCTTGTCCTCCAATTGTGCCACATACCGCTTCAAATTCAGAAATATTAAGGTAAGGTTCCTCAGTTCCTTTACCATAAAAAGATGGCAACATGTTCAAGCCTTGTAGTCTCACTTCAAAGGATGTACCATGTGCAACAGGACTTACTATTGGAGATGAGTTAACTACAATTTGAGGTCTGAAATGGCTTTCAACTCCTCGGATTGGGGCACAATGATGAACTTGTGGAAGACTATCATGATGTTAAGGAAAACCCGGTTGAGGATGTTGATGCATTGGTTGCGTCATTCCTCTTTGTGGACCTTGATTTTCCATTTGAAAGATTGGGTTAAAATGTTGATTATATCCTCCTGAATGTTTTTAACCATTGTTAAAACCAAATCCATCTTCATCTCCCCCTCCGTATCCAACATTCGGATTTTCATGCTCTATTCCATCATCCTAATTTGATACCCGATCCCTTATGTCCCCATCACCATTATCACCATCATTCCGGCTAGAGTTTGATTGATTGAATTGAAGTGACTGATTTATTGGAGCCCATAGTTAACATTTCTACCCGGTTCTTGCTGAACGGGTGGATTGGGTTGTGGGTATACACAAGGATTTTCACCCACTTGAAACTTCGGTGGTTGAGGTATAGGGTTTCCTTGAACTGGGTTAAATGGCGGGGCTTATTGCTGTGGTGGTGGTGCATGATGCGGTGGGAACAGTGAGGGAGTAGTATCACCTAAAGGTTGTTCTTTTGCTGGGTGAGGTTGATTGGACGGAGCACCTTGACTACCCGAGTTATTTATATTGTTGAGTGGACTTCTTCCCGGTGTTTTGGAAAGCCTTCTTAGGATCTGACTAGCCTTAGCTAATGAAGTCCCTTCTTTGGACCAAGTACCTCCTCGTGGAATAGGAGTTGTTGAAGTATTTGCTTTGTGAAAGACTCGGTTGTCTTGTGCTTTTTTTACAATCTCAGGATCAAAGAGCAATGGTGAAGTCCTTCTGGAATGTCTCGTATGCATAAGTGTCTTGAACTACGTGCACACAAGAAACAAATACCCGTATAATTCCGAACGACTCAAAGAACAAATAAACTAAAAATAAGAAAAAAAATCTTTTTGGTTTTTTTATGAATTTTTAAGAAAACAAATAACTATTACTAACACTAAGCGCAACGATTCCCGGCAATGGTGCCATTTTGATCGATGTCGTGTGGTCGGTCCAAAATATATATTAAAGAGTGTCTAATCACCCTTAATAGTAAATGGTAAGAAGGGTTTCGAATCCACAGGGAATCATTGGTAAGTACTAGTAACGATTAATCTAAAAACATTAAACATTAAAAAATAAATTTCTTGATTAATTGAATTGAGAAATAACCAAATTAACAAAATAAAAGTTTAGATTTTTAACAATCTTAGAGAAAAAGCAACCCACTTCAGGATTCAAGTTTGACAAAGTTATAATTTTTCTTTAGTAAAACCTAGTGAGAAGTTATTAACAGTGACTTACACATAATAAGATCTAAGTGATAAGTATGGATTAAAGATTAAAGGACTTCATTCACACAATCACCAATTTGAATTATGTAACCCTAATTCTAATAATCAATCATACCATGATTAAAGAAAACCAAAGTTATAAAAAATCAAAGTTAGGTTTAAACATAATCAAATCATTTAAATAATCAAATCATGAATTGAATCCACAAGAACTTAAAAGGTTCAAGATCCAATCTCAAATCTAGGTTACAAACTAAGAAAAATAAAAACTTGCACAAACCCGTCCCCCGAAGTGAATCACAAACGAATTAGCCTTGACTCATCATTGATTCTTCAACACAATTGTAATTGATCATGTAGATTTTGATGATCTTGATGTTGGAAGGGCTTTGGAACGGTGAAAGATGCTTGCTTTTCGTCCTTGATTGCAGTGTAAAAGGTTAATTTTCGTAATAGGGTTTTTTCCCCTTTAAAACCCCTCAAATTAGGTAAATTCCAACAAAACACAGACCCCGACGTCGGTGGCGCCTATGGAGGCTTTGGTGGCCCCACCCCTGTACAACCTTGATTTTCATGTGTATTGTTTCGAGATATTTCCGTGGACAGGTCGTGGGTCCCGTATCTCCTTTCCTATCTCAAGTTATTTCCTTTTAAGGAACTGTTGTCGTGCAACTTCGCTTTAACATATCTTCACCTTTCAAGCTCCAAATTTCGTCCCTTTTCTTTCAAATTCTTCGTATTCTTCACGTTTATCCTACAAACACAATAATATCCTAAAAGTAACTCTATTTCCTATAATTTGACATGTAAACACAAAAATAAAACATTTAAACATTAAACTTTCACCACCCCATCGGGTGTTCAAGTATTATCGTTAAGGATTGCTTATAGGGGAGCGATATTGAAAACTTAAAATGTTTTTGACATTATTAGAACCCTTTTTCAAAATGATAAGTATATGTCATCCTTTTCACAACAACTAGACCGATACAGTGGTAGAGATATGAAGGGTTAATGTTTACCAAAAACTTATATTTATGTTTTTTTTGAAACAATTGAAGAATTTGTCTAAGTATGGCGGCTTGAGAAAGTTTTCTTGTTATGACTACTTACGGAGCTTACGAGCTTACCACTCTATTTTGACCAAGTGTTGGTACTTGCAAAACCATTTGCGGAGGTTACTCATCCACTTGTCGAGTTCATTAATTTGGCTAAGTATCCCCACTTGCAAGTATTTATGGAGACACGCCACTTATGGAGAATACTATTTTGATACTAAATGCTGCCACTTACAAAGTACCGACGAAATTTTGTTCAAGTAACTCCACTTACTTGGTTACTTATGGATATGTTCAGACCACTTGCAAAGACTAAAGTTGATTACATGGTTTCATGTTATACTTAAGCAGCTAAAAATCACTTACGAAGTGCTTGATAAATGGCTAAGACAAGCCACTTATGTTGCGGAGAAGTACTCAACTTACGGAGTTGCAGATTCACTTGTGGATAAACACAAATCCACTTACGGAGGTACTAGTCTACTTACGGAGTCTGTTATTTTGTACTTAGAGAATTTTTGTGTGATGTAACATAAAAGGGCAATAATGTTAAATGTCATTCATAAAGATGTTAGACTATAAATAGCCAAGATGTATTCGTCATATGTAACCCTAATTTCCAGATCTACATGACAAGTAACTAATATCAATGAGTGAAACGTTGAATGATTAATATACTGCTGTTCATATTAGTTTCATAGAATGTTCTTACCTATTTCGTAATTGAGTTTATGTGATCATTAATTGGTGAGATTCCACATCACTAACTGATTGAAACCTTACTCAAAGTCAATCGATCCTTTTTTAAATAGTACCATAGACTATTGCTCTGGGATCTAAACGAGCTAGGTGTCCAGAAGCACTCATTGCTCAAGCCACATGCTTGAGTGCTTCGCAACCCTATAGTGTCCCATTTGAGTTTCCTTTGTGCCTCCTTTTAAGAAAACAACATGAAAGGGAATCTCTCACTTATATCAATATGGCTTCGAGCTTTGATCCCACTTGTATATATGTTCCATAAGTTTCACTCATTCTTTCATTAATTATTTGTAGTTTTAACATTTTTTTTAAATTTAAATTTATGTATTGATGTCTCATTCATTTTAGATTCATTATGGATAAGTTTGATCCAATGGAAATCTCTCACATAGTAGAACACAAACCCAATAATTAATAATTAAATTAACAACATAATTGTTCGTCTCCAAAGTTAGAAAAAAACATATTTTCTTTTATTTTATGAAATCTCATTTTCACAATATTTCCAACATCTTTGTTTTGTTACATTTAAAGAACAATATGCAACATCTAGCAAATCCCACATTAGCCCATCCAAAGGAATTATACTAGGTTGAATGCATGTTTTTTTAATACCACTATGCATTTTGAGTGGTTGTTGATAAATGGATCTCTTCATAATTAAGTGTTTTAAGATGGGACTATGAGAGTAATATATTGACCTACTAGAAAGTTTTCATGAGTAACCAAAAACAAAATTATGAGTTTCTCTTGACAAAATTTATATATTCCTTTAATTTTTAGTTTAAGGGTAGGATGTTACGCATGTTGTGTTGAAAGTATAATCACACAAAGCATCAATAGTATTATGTCTTATAGTAACTAGAACCACGCAAGATATATGTGTGTTTACACCATAACAAGATTAATTCATAATTTTAATTGTAGGAGTATGGATGAATTGGTTAAAACGTTATGTATTTTGTGTCGGAATCTACATTGTATGTTACTAAATATGTGATACGTAAATAATTAAAATTCTCTTTTTAAATTGTATCCCTAAGACTCCGTTTGATTCACAGATTCCCTGGAACTAAAAAAATTTCTATTTAAAATCTTGTTTGGTTGATCATCATATGAAATTTAAAGTGGAAAATTTTTCGAGCATTTATTAGAATTGACTTACTTCCACTTAACTATGAAATGTTTAATAATTCAATGGAATATTTAAAACTAACATTCCAGTTCTACTTAAAAATTTACTAATCAAATATCTTATTAATTTTAACAAGATTTCATTCCATTCCAATTACATTTACTTTTTAATTCTTTTTCAACACATTTTGCTAATCAAACGACCCCTAAGTGTTTTCTAATCATGCACGCTAACGAGTGCGCATCACCAAGAAGACCTATAAGAGGCTTCAACCAATTGCAAATATGGGTGAGAATCATATTTAACACAAGGCTAATAGTTTCTTCACAAAGTTTGGATTTTGCATCCAGTTAGAAGAACCCCATAATGTATAAAAACGATATTAAAACGTCGCAATATAATGTAAGATAAACCAACCAAACCGATCTAAAATGTTTGGTGGGTCAAGAATCAATCTAAAATGTTGCTTTGAGGTTCTAGAGTAATGTCTATTGTCTAAAGCATGTGTGTAACAACAATCATCAAAATGAGCTCGTGTAACTAGCATCATAAAAGCTCGAGTGAGCAGAGCTTTTTCTTTCATGCTCGACTCAAAAGAGCTAAAACATATGTTGTTTGAGAGAAGTTTGGCTTGTGTAAAACACTAAACCATTATAATTAATGTGTTAAAAGAACACAACTTCCATCGAATTTAAATAATAAGCTAATTGTTAGGATAGAATGATTATGACACGTATAGATACACTTCAGGCCACATGGAGTGGCTCCGGTGAAAGGGTCTTGATTGCCAAGGAAAGATCAAGTTGGGCGGGAACACCGCGCCTCAGGTTTCTTTCTTTCCCAACTTAGTGAATATTCACCGGGATTTTCCATCCAATGGCCAAAAAGTTCTAATTATAGCAAATTAATTTTTTTGTCTGTTGGGTTTTTTTAAAATTTTTTCTACACTTTAAATACAACTCAAACTCAATTTTTTACACATCATCTTTACTCCAAATCACTCGGTAACACTCCAAATCACACTCTAGTCTACTTTAAAAGAACATTTATCGAACCAAAAAAACTATTAGCATATTTTTAGAAGCATTTTTTTATTTTTCTATATGTTTATTTAGTTTTAATGATGTACTTTTTAGAAACATTTATCGGGACAGTTGCTAGTGGTCTAATAGACCTTCAATCACTTTTTTTAAGCTACTTTTTATATATTAAGCGTTCCACTCGTTATATTGGAACATGACCCAAGCCAAGTTCGCTTTTCCATTAACATAAAACATAAGTGTTTAGTAATTTCCGGTCCAACAGGCCCAAGTACAAGTCTGTGCATATGGGCCGATCCAAGATGAAGTCAAACAAGTCGGTTTGAGTTTCTAAAGGGATAAAGATTAGTTGCTATTAATTAGGGATTACATTCTTATCTATTTGTAATTTCTAGCTCTATATATACATAGCCAAGTTAGGGTTATAAAAAATATAGAGTGCATGGTATTATAATTTGGTTTTGAGATATTTTCCAAGTTATAATACAAGGGAGTTTATTAGTAATCGTGTTTTTGCGTTCGTGTTTTTGCGTTTGTGTTTTGGTACCAATTAATACTTGAATTGGTATCAGAGCTTAAACGATCCAAGGAGCAAGAACATATCAAAGATCGTGATCATCACGTAAGGTGAAACGAAGAACGACCAATGGGTATCCAAGAAGAGTCAACGCTAAGAACCTACAGTCGAAGGAAGAAACGCGAAGACATGGGAGACCTCTCGGTGGCGAATCCATCATCAACACTGGCAGAGGATAGTAAGGGGGGGGGGGGGGGGGGGGGGGTGGCGGCCCCCTTCTTTTTCGTCGGTAGTGTTAAATTTTAGTCAGGTAGTGTAAATTTTGGTCTGGTAGTGTAAATTTTTATATAGATATCGAGTTCGCCCCCCCCCCCCCTAAAATAAATTATTTTCGCCCCCGTCTCCCATACGGGAGTGTTCAAGCTCTGCCACTGATCATCAAATCACAAAGAAAGCACCACTCACTTCCAATGCCTTATGCTCACCACCACAAACTATACGGTGTGGACAATTTGCATGAAAGTAATTCTGAGTGTGAATAAGGCATGGGAAACCATTGAACCAGGATCGAGTGATAAAAGACAAAAATAATATTGCTATGGCACTGCTATTTCAATCGATTCCTGAAAGCATCATCTTGCAGATAGGAAACCTCACTACAGCCAAGGAGATCTGGGGAGCAATAAATACATGACAGATCGGGGCGGAAAGGGTTAAGGAAGCAAGATTGCAAACACTCATCTCTGAGTTCGAGAATCTCAAGATGAAAGATATGGAGAAAATCGACGACTTTGCAAACAAACTCTCTGGATAGCTTCAATGTCGGCATCACTCGGAGAGGTAATACCGGAAATAAAGCTAGTTAAGAAGTTTCTAACTAGCACACCACGCAGATTCATTCATACAGTCGCATCAATAGAGCAAGTATTGGACTTAAAAACCATGAACTTTGAAGATGTGGTTGGTAGACTAAAGGCATACGAAGAACGAATCAAGAATGAAGAGATCCATATTGACACTCAGAGCAAGTTTAAGTTTTCAGAATCAACAGCCAACCGTCGTGGTAATGATTGGAATAGGGGAAGAGGACGGGGGACGATCCTCGAACCAAGATCAAGCATATCCCACCGAAACACCTTCTCAAGGCTGAGGCAAGGAGAAGCAAAAGAAAGATCATTCTAAAGTAATTTGCAATTGTTGTGATAAAGCCTTGCACTTCTCATCCGTCTGCCCGGACAGACTACAAAAGAATCAAGAAGCAAATATAACAGAAACCCAAGAAGCGGATCCGATTGTTTTCATTCATGAAATTGTACTTGTCAATGAAGAAAAAGTGAAACCAAAAGAACTTGCATTCGATGCTCAAGATGAAGAAATTTGGTACTTGGATAACGGGGCAAGTAATTAAAGGGATGGGTCCCGCCCACTTTTCTCTCACTCTGAAATTCAGTTTCATAGGACATGCAATATATGATTGCATTCAACCACTCTCTCTGATAACTGACAACACACACAAAGGTGCAATCGGTGCTACTGTAGCTTTTCTCTCGATCGGTCGAGGAAAACCCAGAATAGAAACCGATTCAAGTAAAGAAAATCCTAGCAACCTGGTGAATTATTGGAAGCTTGGGGTAGACAAGCTTGAGGTTTCCTGCTTTGGAAGCTGCCGATCAAAGATCTTCTTTCTCTTTCCCATTCGCGACGTAGATTACTAAACACCCTATGGTTGTTTGTAAGCATGTTTTTCATATAACGATCCATTACGGGTTTTCTTTTAACAGATATATAAAATTGGTTTATATATATTAACTGTAACAAGTTTTCATACCCATTCCGCTACGTTTTCATTTTATAAGGATAAAATGACTCTGTTTAACATGTGAAAACCCAACAATGTTATCAGAACCGGTTATATGGATACATGCTTCATCTGGACTGAATTCTCAGTTTCTTGCTGTTATTCACCAACAGACTGAAAATTCAGGTCTATGTTTCCCCTATTTTTCAAGATTCTACTTTACATGCATATTGTAATCTTGAAAAATTTAATCATTTGGATGATTTAAGTTATTGGACAAGAATCATGATATTCGGTTTGTTTATACATTAACCAAAAGTCTGTGATTCAAGGGGAAAACTCTTGGATTTTGCTTACATATTTGGATATGTATCTTGATGTTCATAACCTAGCCAAGACCTTGTGTTTGGTTGTGTTGTGATTTGTATTTGATTATTCAAAGGGTTGTAATAATTAAATTTATTTGTTCTTCCTATTGGCTATGTAATTTATTTATTTTCATTTGATATGTAAAATAAATAGATTAGTTGCATTTCACTTTTACTAGAAAATATATATAGGATATATACTTTTGTAAAAGAAGATGCAACAAGAATGTTTTTCGGTTTGGGCCAATTTTGTGCCCAAAGGGCTTCATGGCTCTTAATGGGATTTAAGCCCAATAACCGAAAACATAATTTGAAGGCCCAAAGGGGTTTGGTGCAGAATTTAAGTCCATTTAGAAGCTCAAATCGAATGGGAGAATCACAATACAATGTGGACATTTGAAGCATTTGGATGCGGGATCAAGTGGGGGTTTACTGACACAAGTGTTACCCTTAGAAAGGACCTGATAACTCACTTGTTTCGGTCAACAAGTGATATTAAATTAGTTGACTATGGTTATGAACTTGTTGTTGTATGTATTGCTTGTATAGTTGCTTTAATTTATTGTTCATGCGATACTTGGATATGCACTATTAAACTATTTCAAATCAACAACAAGCTGCAAACGGTTCTTTTGAAAATATTAACATGGGTAATAAAATGATTTTATTAAAGGTTAATATTTTCGCAATAAAATTGAGTTTTATTAAAAGAACCTTTGAAATTGGTTTCACTTGGGTACCACACATTTGAATCCATGCAAATGTAAGGTACAAAATGTTTTCATAACTAGAATTAATGGAAACAGAAATCCCTTTTAACAAGCTTAACACCATCCTTTTATACAAAACTCAAATCACATAGGAACTATTTGTGGGATAAAGGTCACCTAACCACATTTAGGGAACTTGTGTGTTTGAGGTGGGTTTAACATATTTTGGGATAAAGGTCACCTAACCACCTGTATGTGTAAACTCACACATGTGTGTAAGTAGGACGAATTGAGTTGGAAACCATGTGAATAGGGTCACCGAAGCATGGCGTACAATGGTGTTGATGGGATTTAACATGCCGACTAAACATAAAGATGTTTAACCGATCCCATAAACTGAAGTTGCAAAGGGTTGTAATTGTCAAAAGTTGACTACCTTGTAATTTGAATAATAGGATAAAGGTCACCTACCATTATTTGAATGTAATGTTGGATTCTAGATTTTAATTATTAATTGTCTATGAGACATGAAAGGGTATTAATAGTTAAAATGTCATTTTATGAATACTGAAATTGAACTTTGTTTATATTATAGTAATGGCCGCAAATAATAACAACGCTACCTCCCCGACCGTCCATAACCTATCACTGAGAACTATCCTGGAAAAGGATCATCTAAATCATAATAATTTCATGGATTGGTTTCGAAACTTGAGAATTGTTCTCAAACAAGAGAAGAAATCATACGTGTTAGACGATCCTATTCCCGATGAACCCAACATTGATGATGTTGATGCCTACGAGGATTGGGTTAAGCACACTGAGGATTCTGTGCAAGTTTCTTGCCTCATGTTGGGAACCACGATTCCTGAGCTTCAAAAGGATTTTGAACATCACGGGGCATACGACATGATTACCCAGCTGAAGGAAATGTTCCTTCAACAAGCGAGGGTAGAGCGGTTCGAAACGGTTCGAGCGCTTCATGCGTGTCGAATGGAAGAAACCCAATCTGTATCATCTTATGTGATGAAGATGAAAAGTCACATTGATCGCCTTGAAAGGCTAAATTGTCCCTTCTCAAAAGAGTTGGCCACGGATTTGATCCTCAATGGTCTAACCAAGAAGTTTGAGACTTTTATCATGAATTATAACATGAATGGATGGGACAAGAGCATTGGGAACTTCATGCAATGCTCAAAATAGCTGAGGCAGGGACGGGTAAAAGGGTTTTACCGGTTCTCATGATCAATGAGGGTGGCAACAAGAAGAGGCATCACCCCGAACCCAAGGCAAATATTGCCAAAGGCAAGGGGTATATCAAAGGAAAAGGTAAGAGAAAGACTAAAGCGGGACCACCAAAACCGAGGCTTAAGAAGCCAAAGGTTACGGAGAATGATCCATGCTTTGAGTGTGGTGAGATAGGACATTGGAAGAGGAATTGTCCAATCTATCTCAAGGAGTTGAGAAACAAGAGGGATGCTGGGCAGACCTCAGGTACAGCTTTCATGATCCATATTGAACTTAATGTTATTTCTTCAAACACATGGGTATTAGATACCGGACGTGGAACTCATATTTGCAATTTGTCTTAGGGATTCAAAAGAAATAAGCATTTTAAGAAGGGGGATTCTAGTCTCTATATGGGCAACGGAGCAAAGGTTGATGTGAAGCCCAAGGAAACTATATCTTGAAGCTTCCAAGTGGTTTGGAAGTTATTTTGAAGAATGTTTTGTATGCTCCTAGTTTGACTAGGAACATAATTTCAGTTTCCCTTATAAAACAATTTGGTTATGTATTAAAGTTTGTAAACTATGGTATTTATGTATTTAAGGATGATATATTTTATTTTAAGGCTATGCCTTTTAATGGTATTTATGAATTGGTTCATGATGACTCATCCTTTAATAACTCATTATACCAGTCGAGCACCAAGAAACTTAAAATGGGTTTAAGTGAATTATATCTTTGGAATTGTCGTCTTGGTCACATAAACAAGAATCGTATTCAAACACTTAAAAAGAATGGTCTTTTGGAAGCAAATGAAGAGGGTTCATTTGATAAGTATGAATCTTGTTTACAAGGAAAAATGACCAAGGAACCCTTTAATGGTACTAACCAAAGGGCAAAAGACATATTAGGAATCATACATGTTGATGTATGTGGTCCTTTTAAAGCAATGATAAGGAATGGTGAAAGATACTTCATTACCTTCATTGACGATTATAGTCTATATGGTTATGTCTACTTGTTGAGACACAAAGATGAAGCTTTTGAAACGTTCAAAATCTTCAAGAATGAAGTAGAAAATCAACTCAACAAAACCATCAAAGTTCTTCGTTCGGATAGAGGAGGTGAATACCTTAGTGATGCTTTTCAAGATCATCTTAGGAGTTGTGGGATTGTCTCACAGCTTGCTCCACCCGAAACACCGTAGCATAATGGTGTGTCTGAAAGGAGAAACCGAACCCTATTGGATATGGTTCGATCTATGATGGCTAGAAGCACACCACCTCTGTAATTTTGGGGTTTCGCATTGCTCTTCGTGGCTCGTATTCTGAATATGGCCCCAACCATGAAAGTGGATAAGACACCTTTTGAAATATGGCATAGAAGGGTTCAATTTGTTATCATATTTAAAGGTAAGGGGTTGTGAAGCTTATGTTAAACAAAACACCCTAAAAAAGTTAGAAAGCCGATCCACTAAGTGTATCTTTGTAGGATATCCCAAAGACTCGATGGGATATTATTTCTACAATCCAACAGAGCAAAAGGTATTTATTGCTCGAAAGGCTGAGTTCTTGGAAACTAAATTCCTTATGGAAGGAACTACCGATAGAACAGTGGAACTTGATGAGGATCGAGAACCACAAGCCGATACACGGTTGGTTGATACTAGCAATCAACAAGAGGTTGTTAATAATGATCAAGTGGTTGATCAATACACACAAAACGTTCGCAGATCTGGTAGAACTAGCTATCCACCTGAAAGATATGGATTTTTCATGAATGGAGTCTATGTAGTTGACTTGGATGAACCAACTACGTATTGAATTGATGTGGCTAGTACGTTATGATCCAAGTCACATATTGAATTGATGTGGCTAGTACGTTATGATCCAAGTCGGGTCATACCCAATAACAAGCTAGACAAACACCCATAATATTTATTTAGGATATGATCATGTAAATAAATATTGACACTTGAAGTATTTAGAAATTGGGTTTCTAAATATTTGCACTAGTGTTATGAATAAATTATATGGATAATTTATTCTAAAGAGATAGTACTTTGTATTGTTATTCAAATGGTTGAACAAACAATACAAGTGTTTTGTCTGCATTTCTTTTACTCATCCGCATTTACAAATACAGATGTGTTAGTGAGGAAATATGGATGAATGTTCCTCATCCGCATTTGCAAATGCGGATGTGCATTTTGGGAAATTCTGAGGGAATTACTTCATCCGCATTTACTAATTCGAATAGTAAATGCGGATGAGCATTTAAGGAAATACTGATGAAACTGATCGTCCGCATTTACAAATTCGGATGTGCATTTTGGAAATACTGATGGAGTTACTTATCCACATTTACAAATACGGATGTACATTTAGGAAATACGGATGAAGTTTCTTCTTCTGCATTTACAAATGCGGTTAGAGTTTGTTCATCCGCATTTACTAATGCGGATGAATATTAGAGAAATGCAGATGGGTTAAAGGGATGGGTGTCGCCCACTTTTCTCTCACTCTGAAATTCAGTTTCATAGGACGTGCAATATATGATTGCATTCAACTACTCTCTCTGATAACTTACAACACACACAAAGGTGCAATCGGTGCTACTGTAGCTTTTCTCTCGATCGGTCGAGGAAAACCAAGAACAGAAACCGGTTCAAGTAAAGAAAATCCTAGCAACCTGGTGTATTGTTGGAAGCTTGGGGTAGACAAGCTTGAGGTTTCCTGCTTTGGAAGCTGCTGATCCAAGATCTTCTTTCTCTGACCCATTCTAGAGGTAGATTACTAAACATCCTATGGTTGTTTGTAAGTATGTTTTTCATATAATGATCCATTACGGGTTTTCTTTTAACAGATATATAAAATTGGTTTATATATATTAACTGTAACAAGTTTTCATACCCATTCCGATGCGTTTTCATTTTATAAGGATAAAATGACTCTGTTTAACTTGTGAAAACCCAACAGTAATCACATGATGGGAAAACGAAAGTTCTTCTCGAAACTAGATGAGCACATAACAGGAAAGGTAAGATTTAGGGACAGATCATGTGTCGTGATTAAAGGAAAGGTTCTATACTTTTCCAGGGCAAAACAGGTGAACAACGACTATTGACCGAGGTTTATATATACCAAGTCTTCGTAATAATATAATAAGCCTAGGTCAAGCTACCGAGTCAGGCTGCGATGTTCACATGAAAGGGAATATGTTAACTATTTATGATGCCTAAGAAAAACTACTAATGAAGATTAAAAGGTCTCCAAATCGTATGTACAATATAAATATGAAAATAGGCTTACCAATCTGTTTGCATGCAAACCTAAATGAGGACGGGTGGCGATGGCATGCAAGGTTGGGACATATTAATTTCGAGTCAATGAAATTAATGGTCAAGAAGCACCTAGTCGAAGGCTTGCCAACTATTCATCATGATAACAAGATATGTGAATCATGTTTGGTGGGAAAGCAAACCCGAAACTCTTTTCCAACAATGGCCATGTACACAGCCTCGCGACCACTTGAGCTTGTGCATGGGGATCTATGTGGTCCAATATCTCCTTCAACACCCACTGGAAACAAGTATGTATTTGTGCTAGTTGACGATTACTCTCGATACATATGGATGTTCTTGTTCAAAGAAAAAGGTGAAGCTTATGAAAAATTAAGAAGGTTCAAAATCCTAGTCAAAAAGGAAAGCGGATAGAAAATCTTGACTCTTCGAACCGATAGAGGAGGAAAGTTCACTTCAACTGAAATCCAAGAGTATTATGAGAAAAACGAAATTAACCGTCACCTCACCGCACCCTACACACCGCAACAAAACGGTGTTGTAGAACGCAGAAATCAGATATTAATGTAGATGACAAGAAACATTCTTAAATCCATGCACGTTCCAAACTACCTGTGGGGAGAAGCCGTACGACACTCGACCTATGTGATCAACCGAATACCAACTAGGGCCTTACTCAACAAAACACCGTATGAAGCATACAAAGGAAAGAAACAAAATGTCGATCACTTAAGGATCTTTGCGTGTGTAGCCTTTGCAAAGAACCAACGCCCAAGTTTAAAGAAGCTAGATATCCGGTCAGTTGCCTTAGTTCATCTCGGGACAAAACCAGGATTTAAAGCTTACCGACTATACAACCCGATGACAAATGAATAGTTGTAAGCCGTGATGTGGTCTTTGATGAAACAAGAGGCTGGAACTAGATAAACAATGCAGACGAGGAAGGTGACCCGGGTAAGTTTAAATTCACTTAGGAAATTATAAATGATACAGGTGTAGGACCTACATCACAAAGCAATGGGCCAAACCAAAATAATGAAACTAATGATTACTCACAATCAAACAACCCAAACACCTAAGGTGACCCACCAGGTGAAGGCCCACATGAGAACACCACTTAAACCACCAAAGAATCTGGCCAAACAGAAGTCCAATTGGCATAAATCTCAAGTGAGATAACGACCTATAGCCTAACTCAAAATCCAGCCCAACATACAATCACCAGAGAAAACCTTCAAAGATCAACGAATGTTATACCTCCAAAAAGACTAGAAGATTATGTTTTACAAGCTGAAGAAGAGGCAAACCAAATGTTGCTTTCGATAAACAGCAAACCAAGCTTGTTTCATGAGGCCCAAGAAAATCAAGAGTGGACTAAAGCTACGAAGAACGAAATTGATTCAACTGAATGGAATAAAACATGGAGGGTAGTCGAAGCACCTCAAGATATAAAACCAATCAGGCTGAAGTGGATTCTCAAAATAAAATGAAACGCCGATGGATCAATAAATAAATATAAAGCCCGGTTAGTAGCGAAGGGATATGTTCAAAAACCAGGAGTCGACTACGACGAAGCATTCGCACCAGTGGCACGTATAGAAAGTGTCAGACTTTTGATAGCCCTTGCTGCATCAAACGATTGGGAGATACATCACTTGGATGTAAAAACAGCCTTCCTACATGGAGATTTGAAGGAGGAGGTGTTTGTGGAACAACCTGATGGCTTCATCAAGAAGGGTGAAGAACAAAAGGTATATAAACTTTCATGAGCATGGAACATAAACCTGGACTATATCCTAAAAGAAATGAAGTTTCAGAGATGCACTAAGGAACAATCAATATACCGAAAAATCGGTTGAAAGCATTTACTTATCATTGCAGTCTACGTTGACGATTTGCTTGCTACATGAACAAGTTCGAGTATAGTTTGAGAGTTCAAAAGGGGAATGGCATCTAAGTTTGAAATGACAGATCTTGGTTTACTTACCTACTAGCTTGGCATCGAAGTAACCCAAAGCAAGGAATGTATAACTCTAAAGCAAGAAGCATATGCCCGAAAGATAATAAAGGAAGCAAACTTACAAGCAGCAAATCCCACACAAATTCCGATGGAACTCGGAATAGTCTTAACCAAAGCCGAAGAGGAATCACCCATTGATGCAACAAACTTTCGAAAATTAGTAGGATGCATGAGGTATCTTCTTCATACAAGACCAGAGTTATCATATGCAGTTGGGTTGATCAGTTGATACATGCATAACCCAAAAACTTCATATGGATAAGCTGTGAAACATATTCTGTGATACTTATGTGGAACCCTGAGCTATGGGGAAAAGTACGATCGAAATAGTAAAGTGAACCTCATAGGTTATAGCGATAGTAGCCATAATGTTGATAAAGATGACGCCCGAAGCACAACCAGATTTATATTCAATGTAGCAAAACTCAACAATAACATGTTGTTCTAAAAAACAAACATTGTTACCCTCTCATCTTGTGAAGCGGAGTTTATGGCGGGTACAACAGCCACATGTGGCTTCAAGAGTTAATGGCTGAATTAATAGGGTGTAAGGTGCAAAAGGTGATCATACGAATCAATAATAAATTAGCAATTTCTCTCTCAAAGAACCCAGTATTTCATGGGAGAAGCTAGCACATACACACCCGATATCATTTCATTCGTGATTGTGTAGAAAATAACCAAGTCGAAGTGGGACATGTACCCGGAGAAGAACAGTTAGTCGACATACTAACCAAGCCATTAGCTCAAAACAAGTTCAAGGAGATGAGAAGTAAGATCGTTGTCAAAGACCTCCCGAAATCCAATGCTGAAATTAAGGGGGAGAATGTTGAGTAATTTCCGGTCCAACAGGCCCAAGTACAAGTCGATGCATATGGGCCGATCCAAGATGAAGTCAAACAAGTTGGTTTGAGTTTCTAAAAGGATAAAGATTAGTTGCTATTAATCAGAGATTACATTCTTATCTATTTGTAATTTCTAGCTCTATATATACATAGCCAAGTTAGGGTTAGAAAAAATATAGAGTGCATGGTATTGTAATTTGGTTTTGAGATATTTTCCAAGTTGCAGGATCGGTTTTGACTCTCAACACAAAACTTACTAAGTCTCACTTGATCGATGAAACACAGAATCTCAAACTAAGTTGATAATAATATACGAAGTTAATGAACAAGATAATGGTTTTCAAGATACTTGTATATATTACTTCTAAACTCAGTATTACAAGACTCTTAAGCTCATGTCTACATAAATTACAATGAGAAACTATATATACTACTATCTATAGCCAGTTATTCTTGGAAAACCAGCTGGAATCTACAACTAAACAAATACTATATTACTAGAGTAAAGTATCTAAGATAAAATAATATCCTAGATAAGGTAGTCATGACAGGTCCATGACTTACCTTTTGCCACCAACTGAAGATGGCATATGTACTAAGGTTAAAAGGTGAACAGTGGATTAAAGTATGGACAACTACATGGGTTAGGAAAAGCACCATGCAGTGTATCAGAGTCTGTCAGATAGACCATACTTATGTCCACTGGTTCATAGTTGATTCTTTCGAAGCTAAATGGCTTCGGAAGAATAAGTTCTTCCGAGGCCATTTATACTTCGGAAGAAACAACTTCTTCTGAATCTTCTACAGGTCTTTATGACTTTATTCTTTAGAAGATTTTGTCTTGGATCTTCTAAGTGTGAGTGCTTCAGAAGGAGAACTGCTTGGTCTCGGAAGACTTTGTTCTATCCTTCAGAAGTTCTTCATATACTTCGGAAGGAAAACTACTTAGTCTCAGAAGACTTAGTTTTCCTCCGGAAGCTCTTCAGACATAATCCACATGGCTGCGGAAGAGTAGTTTTGTCTTCGGAAGACTTCTTCAACTTGTACACAAAATTGTTCTAAGTGTTGTTTTGGTTGCACCAGCCTTATATGATCTAACAAACTCCCCCTAGGCTGATGCTACCAAAACTTCACTTCCTCCTGCTCCTCAAGGTCTTCAACACCAGGGAAAGCAGATATTTATCTGTCTTTTTGTTCTTCCCTAATGTGGTGGTGAGAAGTTTGTACAGGTCACTCGTAGATAATAAATCCAGTCAATTGCTCTGAATGACGTGTACTCTTTGCTGCATCCCTCTAAAGAGAGTTAGTTGATAGGAATGGTAGTCATATTCCCATCTAACTATAGGATCTGAAGTGGAGCCCTTAACCATCTGTAGAAAGGTCTTCCTTTTTGTGGTTGTGCCTTCTTCTGCATCATGTGCTCTCATTTTCAACTCTTCTTCAATCTTGGCCTTCTTTGTGAGCTAGGCTAGATGAAAGCTGCTCAAATGATTTCTGATATGAGCAGCTATCTCAGAGTTGGAGGGATTGGAGAATGGCTTCTTTGCTAACTCAACAATGTCAAATCTGCTGGAATGTAGCAGAGATGAAGTGTCATCCCTAGTAACTTCACCATTCTCCCTTTCCACAGCAAAGCTATGGGAATCTTCATCGAACCTCCACTGGACAATTTGCTTTCTAGGATTGAGGGGTTTTGTTGCAGTTTGTCCCCTTTCCTAGTGTCCAGTAGAGTCATCAACATCTTTCTTACTTCTTTCTCGACTTCATTGTGAGTATCTGAATTTGTTGCAAGAAGTTAAAAAGCTTGGTCCAGTGTTCCTCTAGGAAGATCAAGGAATGCATCTCTTATGAGGGAACTAGAAGAGCCATCAATGAAAGTCAGCTGGATGGACTCTTCCACACAAGAGATGTCGCTCAGTGTTATTGTTGGGTCTGAAAAGGATAGTCTATATTATCAACACAATCAAAGTCAACAAATGTCAACGTCACTGTCAAAGTCAACGCAAAAGTCAAACAGACGCGTCCGAGATGAAGAATTGAGTCAAGACGTTGAAGATATAAATGACTAGGAGTTTATTGTTAATAATATATTTTGTTGACACAAAATATATTTATTAATGTTTTAGTCTCTTTTATATTTTATAGTCTTTTATCTAGTTTGTCTAAGTATAGGGGCTTAATATGTCATTAGTGCATATTATCACTATATATAGATTAGTGACAATTAGATTAAGAGAGCTTGAAGAACCATTGATTGAGGGACTTTCACATTTGTAATATCATTTGCAATCAATTCAGATCAAACAAGGGTTTATTGAATGTTCTTGAGGTGTTCATCTTGTTCATCTATTTTATAGTGTTTGATCTATATTGTTCATAAATATCATTGATATTTGTGTTATCAGTGGGTTTTGTTTGTATTTATCAATCAATTGCATGTGCTACTGCTATCTCGATCAACAGGACCAACAGTTATGCAATTTGTGAGCTTCCTCTTATCTCCTTGAATTCTTCAAGGTCAGGGGTTTGATGGGTCATAGGATAGGGTGTGGTGGGGTTGGTGGGAAGTAGTAGTGGGTGAGGGTGTAGGTAAGGTGATGGTGAAGGTTCAGGGATGAAGGGTTCTGTTTGATGGGGAAGGGAGAAGGTGTAGTTGTGTTTTGGGTAGTGGTTTGGGTATGGTTTGGGTGCCATCCTCTGACACTAGGAGTTTGAGCAACCTCCTGCCTCTTCCTAAGCGAATGTCAGCCTTGATGTCGCTGACATGTCACTGTAGGGTCTTGATTGACATGGGACCCACTTGCCTGCAGGAGAAGCCATGAGCTCGAGATAGGATTTCATCCAATCCTGTCTCCCTCCTTTTTGGCAGCCGCAAGTTCTCCCTCTACCTCTTTCTTTTGTTTCTCTTTAAGCTTCTCCCTAGCAGCCTTTTTCCTCTCCTTGTTGATTAGATCTTGCTCTTTGTGAAAAAAGAAACAAGATCATGTCGGTTTTGTGATGTGCCAAATCCTTTTAAGAATAGCCTCTATTACAGAGAAAGACTATTCTTTCCATCCTCTCCCTTTCTATAGCTTCTTCCTTCTTCTTCCTTCTTTTCCTCTTTAGCCAACCTTACTACTTCTTTTTTCTTTGTACAGCAAGGTTCCTTTTCTAGTTTCACAAGCTCATCAGTGGGAGTAGAGGAGTTCTTCGTTGGTTACTCCTAGGCTGATGAGCCTATCAATGATTTCCACCCTCCTTGATTGTTAAGACTTTCTTGGCGGCTGCTGCTGCTTTCCTACTTGTAGCCAACAACTTTCTAGTATCAAGTCTGCCCTTTCTTTAGCTTCTCCAATCTTTCCTCTTCTAGTAGCTCCTCAGCAGTAAGCTTTCTCTTCCCTTAGGATCAGAGAAGATTCACCCTTTAGGAACTCAGGTTCAGAAGATTCAGGTTGGAGTGAGGTGTTTGAAGTAGTGGTTCTTATAAGAGAGGGGTTGTAAGGAAGTCCTCACTGTTAATCTCAGAGGCTAGTCAAGGATTGTCTTTTGATGAACAGATCACTGGACAATGAAGACAGTCCAATACTCCTTCGGTAGCTTGGATTTCTGCCTCGAAAGTAACTAGAATACATCACCTGTCCCATCCAAATCAGTTGCTGGGTCATCAGTCTGTACATCCCCTTTGAAGTTAATCTTGGGTTCAATAGAGACCTTAGGTTGACAACTTCCTCTTTAGAGTAGGTGGCACATTCAGCCTTTGAAGCTCTTCAGCTCTAAAGTAGGCGACAGCTAGATCAGGGGAGGGCTGTTCAATGGAGGAGCTCAATAGAAATTTGGTTAGAACCCATTGAGATATATGAGAATCCTTTGGTCCACTTGAAAGGTATAGGAGCTGGTTGAGGGAAGACTGTAGTAGGGTGATGTTGTTGGGGGTAAAATAGAACTTAAAGAAACCTAGATAGGTACGTGCCTGACAGACTTCTCCATCTGTGTCTCAGCTAGTTTAGTCTTGAGATGTTCAATCTCAAGTTGCTGAGTGGCAGCCCTGTCCCTAAAATCTTAACCTTTGATTCAAGGTTTGAGACTTTAGAAATCAGGTATTTGATAATGAGTTGCAAACTACCCTCATCTTCTTTTGAAGAATCATAGGGAGATGAGATAACATGCTGGCATGTTCATCATCACCACCAGTAATGGTTTCTTGGCGCCTGGATACCCTTCCCTACTGATGTCCTTTTCGGAAAAGTCAATTGGCAAGGTTGTCATAGACTCAGTCTCACTGATGTCACACTTTCCTGAGAGGCAGTAAGACACTCAGTAGTGGCGGCTGAGTCTACATGAGTCACCTCCATACTAGTTGGACTCACCTCATTTGGCTTAACTGATGTTGGCTAGATATCAGAGGTTCCCTGGGGCTCAGTTGATCTGAGAGAGGTAT
>JACCIY010001624.1:0-56039 GCA_025506505.1 Flaveria sonorensis | reverse complement strand
ATATGCTTATGTTTATGCTTGTTTATGTGTTGTGGTTGCTTAGAATGTTAAGTTTATGCTTAAAACAGGTGCCAAATGCAGATCTGGATAATTAGATTCTGAAAAATACATAACAGGTGGTCATGCGCCCAAACAGGGCCCATGCGCCTGAGGTTTAGGCTTAGAAATGACTAAGTACAGGTCATGCGCCCAAACAGGGCCCATGCTCCTGGAATTTGCCTTAGAAAAATTTTAAGTAGGGCTCATGCGCCCCAATAGTGTCCGTGCGCCAACCCTTGGTTCAGGCGCCTAAGTGCTAGTCATGCGCGCTGAACAGTTCATGCGCCAGAAGAAATGTAAGATAAAATGCCTAAGTGTAGGATTCATGCACCCGAATAGTGTTATGCGCCTAAGCAGGGCTCATGCGCCTGCATAGTGCCATGCGCCTAAACACTTAGAAATTTTCTGGAATTTTAGGAAATCAGAATTTTAGTGTTTGACCCTGGTTTGACTTGGTGTTATTATTTGATTATTTTATTTATGTTTTGGGCCGTTCTTGTGTTCCTTATTATTATACTATTACGTGACTTTACGTGGTGTGATTTTATCCGTATCCGTAAAGTATTATCATTAAAGAAAGTGGAAAGATCAATGATAATGAAAGTGGAACATAAAGAACGAAAGAAAGTCTTGCAAGCAAATTCACATGAGGTCCACAACTATTAGGTTGTTAGCTCAACTGTGTGCGGTTTAGCTAACCCGTTGGTCAATCTTGAGATTGAGGGGACTTTGTGGTGCCCGGTACTGGAGTCAGCTTCGTGCACCAGTTGGGGTCTATTTGTAGACCTCGGCCCAGTACCAGTTTATGCGCATTATTTGGGGGCATCGCACTTGGCTGGATTAAGTGAAAGATTAAAATAAAAGTTCAAAATGAATGATGATGGAAATGGTAAAAGATAATGGTGTTATCTAACTGTACGTATGATGTGTGATCACGTACGAAAGAAATGAATATTATTTTAAAAGGTTATTTCATATACAAATCTTAAAAGGTATTTTAATGTTTTTTTTAAACTAGAGCTCACTCAGCATTGCTGACTTTTATGCATTTTCAGTTGGCAGGTAATTTTGCTGAGGATGACATATAAGGAGGCTACTCGTCAGGGCTAGACTGGCATCCGTTCACCCTATATCATTGTTGTTTTGTAATGCAAATAATATGGGCTTTTGTAACTGATAATAATCAATGATGTATTGCTTAGCAAAAATCTTTATTAATGAATGGGTGGCTTTTGATATTGACTCCGTTGCATTGATTCGTACACCATATAATGTTTTTATATATATTTTGCTATGATTGACCAACTATGAGGTCTCCGGGAACGCTGCCTACAAGTGGTATCAGAGCCAATGTTTAAGAGAAATAGGTAAATATTTTCAAAACCTAAACTTAAACTGAGAATGGGACGAATGGAGGGATGCCAGCCCAAGTAGCTACGTGCCGTCAGGTATTTCTTTCTTAATGTAACTGGTATTGTGCGTGTACTATTTGATTTATGTGCCTTTAGTAGATTTGAATACTAATGTAGTCAGGATATAAAATGCTCGGGGGATGAAGAGTAAAGTAAGTGGCTAATCACAACTGGCCACTGTAATTAGGGACTTACTATACTTGACATAACTGAGCTATTACCTGGAATGAACGTGTTGGGTTTGAATCTTATAGTATTTAGAGGATGGCCGGAGGGAGATCATCTAAGGCTTCTAGAGGTGGGGGGGGACGTGCTGGTAGACCACGGGTCGCAAAGAACAAGACGAGGACTGCAGAGACGGCTCCTGCTAGGCCTGGGCTTCATCACCGGAGGGCGGTGATGAGAGTGCCAATCTGAGAGCCTTAGTGAAAGAGGCATGTGGTTGAGGAGGTTCACCAATTTATGCAGACAATTCTACTGTCTGTCATGACTGAAGTGATCCGGGCTGTAAGGGAAGACGAGAGGAAAGAGAAGGAGGAGGAGAGGAGAACTATAGCTGGAAGGAGGGAGAATGTGAGGGATCATGATGATAAGGAGGAGCTGAATGCTGAAAGGGGAGCCTCTAGTGTTGAAGAGGAGGTGGTAGTACGGGAAACCGCAAGGGGATACAACTACGGGGCATTCCAACGGTGTAAACCCCTACTTTTGATGGCAATGGCAATGCTGCAACTGCTCACCGCTGGGTAAGGGAGATGGAGGTGGTGTTAGAAATCAACAAGTGTCGGGAGGACCAGAAGGTGAGGTTCGCCATACACTCATTTGTTGACTTGGCACTGTGTTGGTGGGACAACGTTGTCCAAGCCGAGGGCAACCGGGCCATTGGGAGGATGAGATGGGGAAGAGTTAAGAAAGATGGTGATTGAGGAATTATGTCCTCACCGAGAATCAACAAGATTGAGAGGGAGTTCTTACAGCTTGAGGCGGGAACCATGACCACCCAAAATACACTACCATGTTTAATGAGATGGCGAGGCTGGTGTCGGATCAGGTGACGCCGATGTCGAGGAAGATTAAGAGGTATGTGCAGGGATTGCCAGCTGATATCCGCAGGCACTTGTTTGTTGCTCGACCAAGCACTTTTAGGTCAGCGGTGGATCTGGCTGGGAGGTTGTACGATGAGAGAGAGGTGGCGGTGGTGAGGTGAAGAAGACTGGTGGTGGTGACAAGAACTGGAAAGGGAAACGATTCGGGCGTGGCGGTTTCACCCGAATAATAAGAGGATGAGAATGGATGACCAAGGAGTGGGGTCATCAAGCTTAGGGATGAATAGGTGTGGCCGATGTGGGAAGGAGCACACTGGTGAATGCATGAGGGGCGTGACTGTGTGCTTCAAGTGTGGGAAGCCCGGTCATATAGCAAAAGATTGTGGAATGTCGAAGTGCTTCAACTGTGGCGGGACTGGCCAAAGGAGCCACGAGTGCAGGAAGCCTAGAGCTGAGAGCTCTAGGGCCAAGAAGGGGGCTGAAGAAGGAGGACAGAGAGCAAGTGCTAGAGCCTTCACGATGACACGAGAAGAGGCCTGGGTAGACCCCGACGTCGTGTCAGGTATGTTTCTAGTAAACCAAACTTGTGCCTCTGTATTATTTGATTCTGGTGCTAGTAGGAGTTTCATTTCTATTGCTTTCTGTGCTAAGTTTCCTGTTAGTAGTAGTAGAAGTATTGATGAGCCATTTGAGGTAGAAACTGCTATTGGTAAGTCTACCAGAATTTCTGATATGTTAGAAGACTGTAACATAGAACTAGAAGGCCATAGGTTCTCTGCTAAACTATATGTGATGCCCCTAGGTGGATTTGATGTAGTACTAGGGATGGATTGGTTAGCAGCCTATGAGGCAAATATCTTGTGTCGTAAGAAGATGATTCGAATAATTACGCCCGATGGAAGTTCGGTGACGGTCTACGGTGATCGCGTCACTACGGTTCTGAAGGTGATTTCGATAGCGGTGGCAGAGAAGTGCATGAAGCGGGGATGTAGTGCCTACCTGGCTTATGAGAAGGATGTGGACATGTCAGTACCACAGTTGTCTGAAGTACCCGTGGTGTGTGACTTCCCAGACGTGTTCCCAGAATATTTACCAGGTGTGCCACCAGATCGCGAGATTGAGTTTCAGATTTATCTGATTCCGGTGCTCAACCCGTTGCCAAAGCACCGTATCGATTGGCTCCGACGGAGATGAAAGAACTGATGGTCCAACTACAAGAGTTGATGGACAAGGGATTCATCCGACCGGGCATCTCTCCCTGGGGTGCTCAGGTCTTGTTTGTTAAGAAGAAGACGGTAGTATGAGGATGTGCACAGACTACCAAGAGCTAAACAAGTTAACGGTGAAGAACCGATATCCCCTGCCCAGAATAGATTACTTGTTCGATCAGCTACAAGGTGCTAGTTGGTTCTCAAGGATATATCTCCGATCTGGCTACCATCAATTGAAGGTGAAGGAGCAAGATATTCCTAAGACAGCTTTTCGCATGCGTTATGGACACTACAAGTTTCTCGTCATGTCCTTCGGTTTAACTAACGCGCCAGCTGCCTTTATGGATCTGATGAACCGAGTGTGTCGGACAATGTTGGATAAATCGGTGATTGTGTTTATTGATGATATCCTGATCTATTCAAGTAGCGAAGAAGCGCATGCCGACCACATACATGAAGTGTTGGAAACACTTAGAAAGGAGAAGCTATATGCTAAATTCTCTAGTGTGCTTTTTGGTTGCGTGAAGTTCAATTTTTGGGTCATGTGTTGAATTCTGAAGGAATCATGGTGGACCTGGCGAAGGTTGAGGCGGTGATGCAATGGATGTCTCTAAAGATGCCATCCTAGATTCGTAGTTTTTGGGTTTAGCGGGCTACTACCGAAGGTTCATTCAAGACTTTTCCAAGATAGCCTCACCTTTGACCAAGTTGACTCGCAAGGATGTGAAGTATGTGTGGGGACATGAACAAGAGAATGCTTTTGAGTAGTTAAAGCTGAGATTAACTCAAGCTCATGTCTTGACATTGCCCGAGGGGAACGAGGATTTAGTGGTCTATTCGGATGTTTCCTATTTGGGACAGGGTTGCGTGCTAATGTAACGTGGGAGAGTGATAGCTTATGCATCCCGGCAATTGAAGACCCATGAGACCAATTACCCCACTCATGTCTTAGAGATAGCAGCAGTGGTTCTTGCGTTGAAGATTTGGAGGCATTACTTATACGGGACAAAGTGCACAATCTTCACGGACCACAAGAGCTTAAAGTATTTCTTTGAGCAGAAAGATATCAACATGAGGCAGAGGAGGTGGTTAGAGCTGATCAAGGATTATGATTGTGAAATCCATTACCACCCGAACAAAGCCAATGTAGTGGCCGATGCCCTGAGCCGAAAGGAGAGACCCGAGCCAATCCGGGTGAATGCTTATCAATTGGTGATGACCTCTGCCATGATGACACAGGTCAAGGAATTTCAGGATGAGGCATTGAAAGAAGATCAACTTAACTCTGAAAGGATGAGAGCTCTAGTCGCGGAGTTAGGAGAAAATACCCACGGAGTTAGAACCTGCTTCGGGTGGATGTGGATTCCCCGATATGGAGATCTACGGGAGTGAATTATGGATGAAGCTCATAAGACTCGATACTCCATTCATCCCGGTGTCACCAAAATGTATCAAGACATGAAGAAAGATTACTGGTGGCCGGGAATGAAGCGCGATGTAGTGGAGTATGTGAGTAAGTGCCTTACTTGCTTGCAAGTGAAGGCAGAGCACCAGAAGTCATACGGGAAGATCCAACCGTTGGACATACCCAAGTGGAAGTGGGTGCACATCACCATGGACTTCATCATGAAGTTACCCCGTACGGCCAAGGGGTACGATACCATATGGGTGATAGTTGATCGTCTGACAAAGAGTGCTCACTTCCTACCAATCCGCGAGACGTATTCCTCCGAGAGACTGGCGGATCTGTTCATTAAGAAGATTGTAGCTCGTCATGGTGTGCCGGTGTCTATCGTGTCAGACCGTGACACCCGGTTCACATCGAAGTTTTGGAAAAGATTCCATGATGCGATGGGGACGAGGCTACACATTAGCATGGCTTATCATCCTTAGACAGATGGTCAGTTGAGAGAACGATTCAGACACTCAAGGATATGCTCCAGGCATGTGTAATTGACTTTAGAGGAAGTTGGGATGATCACCTACCGTTAGCGAAGTTCTTATACAACAATAGGTATCATGCCAGCATTGGCATGCCACCATATGATATGATGTACGGTAGAAGGTGTAGGACGCCCGTATGTTGGGGAGACATTGGGCAGAAAGAGTTGGGAAGCACTGAGGTGATCGAGGTTACGACAGAAAAATTGGAAAAGATCAAAGCCTTTATGAAGGCGGCAAAAGATAGACAAAAGTCATGTGCCGACAAAAGGCGAAGACCGATTGAGTTCAACGTGGGTGATAGAGTCATGTTGAGGTCTCATCTTGGAAAGGGATTATCTGGTTCAGGAAGAGGGGTAAGCTGACCCCGAGATACATAGGGCCTTTTCGAATTGTTGCACGAGTAGGAGAGGTGGCCTATCGATTAGAATTGCCTGATGAGTTAAGTGGAATTCATCCGACATTCCATGTATCTCATCTTAGAAAGTGCTTAGCCGACGAGGACATGATTGTACCACTGGATGATATCGAAGTGGATGAACGACTCAATTACATAGAGCAACCAGTGGCAATCATCGATCGGAAGAAGAAGAGATTGAGGAATAAAGTGGTTCCACTTATGCGGGTGCAGTGGAAACACCGGAAGGGTTCTGAGTCTACGTGAGAGACGAAAGAAGAAATAAGACGGCATTACCCACAATTATTCGAAGAGTGACGGGTTTCGGGGACGAAACCTCTTTAAGGGGGTAGACTTGTAACACCCGAAATTTGCCACATAAAAGAAAGAAAAGAAAAGTATTTTGAAGAAAGTAAAAGAAGCCAAAGTTGAGGGGTGCTTTGTGTAAATAGTACAAAAAGTCAAAAAGGTGAGCTTTATATGGCATGGCCACCCATATCTTCCCTGCTGTTGCTGTTGTTCGACCAAACAAAGAAGAAAGAAGACTGAAACTTTGTTCTCTCTATTTGAAGAAGAAGAAGGGCTGAAATCTTCTTAGGTGAGTGTTTTTGTGTTAATTGGTTCGGTTTTTTTTGGGATTTTCATCCTTATAACCGATATTTAAGTGCTCTTTGTGTTTGGGTGTTTGTTTATGCTTGTTCTAGGTGTTTGAACTCTTGTGCAAGCAAGTTTGGTGGATTTTTGCTTGTTGGCTGCAATAGGTGAGTTCTAGACCCCGTTTTATATGTGTTTTAAACAAGTTTGGGGCTAAAAATGCATTTAAAAAGGTTTTCACAATGGATTTCTTGTAACCGTATGTTATAAGTGTATATGCTTATGTTTTATGCTTGTTTATGTGTTGTGGTTGCTTAGAATGTTAAGTTTATGTTTAGAACAGGTGCAAATGAAGATCTGGGATAATTTAGATTCTGAAAAATACATAACAGGTGGTCATGCGCCCAAACAGGGCCCATGCGCCTGAGGTTTAGGCTTAGAAATGCCTAAGTACAGGTCATGCGCCCAAACAGGGCCCATGTGCCTGGAATTTGCCTTAGAAAAATTTTAAGTAGGGCTCATGCGCCCCAATAGTGTCCATGCGCCCAACCCTTTGGTTCAGGCGCCTAAGTGCTAGTCATGCGCCTGAACAGTTCATGCGCCCAGAAATGTAAGCTAAAATGCCTAAGTATAGGATTCATACGCTCGAATAGTGTTAATGTGCCTAAGCAGGGCTCATGAGCCAGCATAGTGCCCATGCGCCTAAACACTTAGAAAATTTTCTGGAATTTTGGGAAATTAGAATTTTAGTGTTTGACCCTGGTTTGACTTGGTGTTATTATTTGATTATTTTATTTTTGTTTTGGGCCGTTCTTGTTTTCCTTATTATTATACTATTACGTGACTTTACGTGGTGTGATTTTATCCGTATCCGTAAAGTATTATCATTAAAGAAAGTGAAAGATCAATGATAATGAAAGTGGAACATAAAGAACGAAAGAAAGTCTTGCAAGCAAATTCACATGAGGTCCACAACATTAGGTTGTTAACTCAACTGTGTGCGGTTTAGCTAACCGTTGGATGCACACAGGGTCAATCTTTGAGATTGAGGGGACCTTTGTTGCTGTCCTGGTACTGGAGTCAGCTTCGTGCACCAGTTTGGGGCTATTTGTAGACCTCGGCCCAGTACCAGTTTTATGCGCATTATTTGGGGGCATGGCAAATTGGTCTAGATTAAGTGAAAGATTAAAATAAAAGTTCAAAATGAATGATGATGGAAATGGTAAAAGAAGATAATGGATGTTTTCTAACTGTACGTATGATGTGTGATCACGTACGAAAGAAATGAATATTATTTTAAAAGGGTATTTTCATATACAAATCTTACAAGTTATTTTAATGTTTTTTTTTTAAACTAGAGCTCACTCAGCAACGCTGACTTTTATGAATTTTCAGTTGGCAGGTAATTTTGCTGAGGATGGCATATAAGGAGGCTACTCGTCAGGGCTAGACTAGCATCCTTTCACTCTTAATATTATTTTCGTTTTGTAATGCAAATAATATGGACTTTTGTAACTGATAATAATCAATGATGTATTGCTTAGCAACAATCTTTATTAATGAATGGGTGGCTTTTGATATTGACTCCGCTGCATTGATTCGTACACTATATGATGTTTTAATATATATTTGCTATGATTGACCAACTGTGAGGTCTCCGGGAACGGGGCCTTACATTTTTCCACCTAATTGAAATTACGCTAACAAATTCAGAATTACGCAACTTATATTAGAAATTATGCAACTTATTTTAGAAATTACACAAATAAAATTAAGAAAAACACAGAACATTTCAAAACTTTGACAAATAATTACGCAGGCAATCAAAACATACAAGAAGTTACGCAAAGTCAAACTAACCGTTTTTTGCATCCTTTTAACCATGGGTATCGTTTTTGTTTTTTGTTCGTTTTTCCTTCTGAACATCTGTTTGAATAGTGTGTTAACAACGTACAAAATTATATCAATAATAAATCATTATAGGCATGCATAATACCTGGGTTTCTTTCGACCCTAACTTGCGTATCGTTCCTGTTTTTAGTTTGCCTTTCATGATAAACAACTGTAATAAAGAAAACATCCGAGATTGTAAGTATAGGATCGAGCACTGATACATTAACGAGATTGAACATACCTGCATCTACTTTGTTTTGAACTTTCTTCATGATTATCGTGGTGGGTTTTTTTAAAAACTGTTGTGTTTTTGGATGTTCGATACCTGTAGTTATTTTACTTGCGTATTTTATAGTCAATAATCAGCAATAGTAGTTAAAGAACCTCTTCGTTATCACTCAGTTGTGGATCGTTATAAAAGCCCTAAAATTTGGGGTTGTTGAATCACGCAATTGTTTTTACAATTGTGTTATTTATCACGCTAATGGGCTGAAATTACCCTACTACCCTTTTTAATGAAAACGGGGTGGAAGTATCACGCTTTGCATGTCAGGAGCTGTGATTTTAAAATGAACGGTCAAGATTGTTTCGTACGCTTTGCACGAATTATACGTTTTGTATAGTAACCGACTGTAAGGCCCTTTCCCGGGACGCTTACAGCTGTTCATTCATTGCACATAAAACGTGAAACATATAATTTTCATTTACAACTTCTAAAACATTGCAGCAGAATAATTTCAAACCATTTCATTCATTGCTTTTGCAAAATAATACAACTTTCATAATCGTTACGAAATATTGTTTGTTCGCATTACAATGCAAAACGTCATAATTTAAACAATGAATGCCATCCCAAAAATGCCAAGTAGCTGCCCCGTGCCATCCTCAGCAACATTACCTGCCAACTGGAAAATACATAAAAGTCAGCGTTGCTGAGTGAGTTCTAGTTTATAAATAAAATACCTTTCTTTTGTTTAAAACCGTACTTTGCTTTCGTAAGAGATCATACATCATACGTACAAATAGATAATCTCATTATTATCTTTCATCATCTTCAACTTACATTCATTCATTCTCTTTCTTATCGTATATTTCATTCGATCATTATTACTTTCACTTCTCTATGCTCCAGGCTAATGCCTCGAGCTATACCCCAAACATCATGCACAAGGCGGGTACTGGAACGAAGACTATAAATAGACTTCAAACATCATGCCCGAGGCGGGCCCAGCATCGGGGTATCATCAATTGGGCCAATGCCATGTGCTATACCCCAAACATCATGCACAAGGCGGGTACTGGACCGAAGACTATAAATAGACTTCAAACATCATGCACAAGGCGGGCCCAGCACCGGGGTAAGCGACAATGGTCCCATACGTATGGTCAGTCGCAAAGACTAGACCCAGTGTGCATACTTCTGGGGTAGCTAACCCACACACCGTTGAGCTGACACCCTTCATTGGGTGTGAACCTCCCTTCAGTGCTTGCAAGACTTTTCCTACTTCAGTTCGTTCATTAATACATGCATTCATTCTTACTTCTCTTTAGTTATCTTCCACTTTCGTTAGGTACTACTTTACATAAGCATATACATACGTCAAACCACGTAAGGTCACGACATAAACATAACATGGAACAACGTCATCACAACAGCATACAAAGCATGCAAATCGTAAACAAGCACAGTTCCCCATAAAACCTCCTTTCTTAACACTTAAGCTCTACATCCCAAAATCTCAGAAAATTCTATCCGCTTAAAGAAATGCGGATGAGCAAACAAATACGGATGAACAGACAAATGCGGATGAATAAACAAATGCGGATGAGTAACCAAATGCGGATGAACACCTCAGAAAATATTCTAAGTGTCCTAAAGAAATGCGCATGAACACTGTAGCGAATGTGCATGCATAAAGCACATGAAGGTTTTCAGAAAATATTCCGTCAAATGAAGTGCGCATGAACCAAATGCGGATGACTGAAGCAAATGCGCATGGACAAAACAAATGCGGATGAACATACAACAAATGCGGATGAACACTTAGCAAATGCGGGTGATCAAAATACTCGATGTGTTCATCAAATGCGGATGAACAACACTTAGGCAAATATTCAAACTTAATGCGGATGATCAACTAACCTGAAACCGCATCTTACACTATAATCAGTTCCGAATCCTCATCCTTATACATTTATCACACCGATCTAGCATGCTAATCACTTAGAACAAGCATACAACCACATAAACCGAGTAAAACATGCAGGCCCCAACACACCCACTCAAGAACAGGGCCAAACATACGGTACAAATACTGGACATATTAAAAAGTTAGTTACATGCATTTCCAGCCCCAAACAGGTTAAAACATAGAAACCGGGGATCTAGTACTCACCTCAGCAGCCTTCGAGTATGACTTCCTTCAAACGCGTTTTCACTATGAGTTCAACCGCCTAGAAACCCACCAAAAACACACACCCGAACACAACAAACACACATAAGCATGCAACCGAGGCATAGGCCGGTCAAGAACAACTTAAAACGATGAATTCTTACCTTGAATTCGAATTCTTCTTCTTCTTCTCTCTAAAACCGAAGCTCTTCTCTGCTTTCTCTCTCTACAATCCGGTGAAAAGAAAATATGCAGAAAGGTGTGGGCGGCCATGCCCACTTTATGCACCCACTTTTATTCTTTTTGTCCTTTTGATATATTTAACTCCTCAACTTGGGTTAAATTGTGTTTTCTTTCTTTTATACATATTTATTCCTTCTTTCTCGTCTTTTAAAATTTTTCGGGTGTTACACCGACCCCTATATATATGTGATAGGATTCATTTGAAAAGTTGTCTTAATTTGAGAACTTAAAAGCTCCTTATATTTTAAATTTAAGGTCTATAAATTTTCATATGTTATTATTTTTCTAAAACAATATTGCACCATTAAATAACAAGTTTTTTGCGTTAATTTGAGTATAATATTGCTTTATCAAAAATAAAATTTACACGTCAATACTACATATATGTATTATTATGATATGGCATATATATAAGATGATGTATTGCGTATATAGTTTGATATATTATATATATACATTATATATGTAATATGGGAATACTATACTAAAATTAAAGATAAAAAATCTTGATTTTATGATGCAGTTTTTTTAAAAATATTAAAGTATGAAAAAAGTATAGGCGTTTAAAGAAAAACTGGGAGTTTTCAAATTCTTAAATCAAAACTAGTTCTCAAATGATCATCTCCTTACATATGGGTATGGTTATATTGAAAAATATATTTTAATCTAAAAATACTAAAAAAGATTGTGGGCTTAACACATGTCCTTTTATTGTCTTGAAGAGGTGGACATTTTGGTCATTAGGTTAAATAGGTCAGCTTATTGTGTCTTATACATTCATTGTATTATATATAAGTTTATTATATCATATATTTTACATCATTTGTTATATGTATTTATCATTGTGTTTTACGTTTAAGTTCATTTTGTGTTATTTTTGTCATTGTTTTTATATATTATATAAACGTGTTATCTATCATTACGCTGTACAATTTAAAGTACACAATGATATACTTTCACCAATGCATTTTTTAAAACTCATAGTGTTAAAAATAACACACTATGTTATTTTTGTCATTATTTGTAATAAATTATATAAACTTGTTGTTATCTATCATTGTATTTTACATTTAGTACAGAATGATGCTATTGCATCATTGTATTTTTCAAAACTCATAGTGTTCATGATAACACAATGACGATCAAAAAAACATAATGAGACGTTGTGTTATATTTTTATTATTATTTTATGTATTAGATTAATTAGTTTTAATTTATTATTGTATTTTACATAATAAAAATACTCAACAATATTATTCCACCATTATATTTTTAAATTTGATTATTTATAATAATACACTTGTATTCAGAAAAACACAATAACTAACAAAAATACACAATGAGCTGCACTAAAAACATAATGATGAGATATAAACTTAAAAACATAAAAAATTTATCTTTTTATGTAGCAATATTGTACTCGTTTTAAAGATAAAAACATTTTTATGGTGTAATTTTATAGAAAAATAATATCATAGATAAATGTTATGAACGTTAAAAAATATGCGAAAGCTTACAAAAAGTCAAAAAATAACTATTTCTAAAATATGATTCTAACAAACCTTTCTCTATAATTTTATCTCAACCAGTGATTAAAATTACACAATAAAAACAAGCGTTTTTTATCTATAAACAACTATAGTATTGTTATATAAAAAGTTAATAATTTTTTTTATGTTTTTAAGCTCGTATCTTGTCATGTGTATTTAGTATAGTTAATTGTGTCTTTTTGTTAATTATCGTGTGTTTTTTAATACTATTGTATTTTTCTAATATAATGAATTTAAAGAAAATATAATAGTGGAATAACATTGTTGTGTATCTTTAATATGCAAAACACAATAATAAATTAATAAGTAATTAATCTAATACATTAAAAATAATGACAAAATAACATAATGTCTCATTGTGTTTTTTAAATTTATCTTTAACACTATAAGTTTTATAAAGTACATTGGTGAAATAACATCATTGTATACTTGTAATAGTAAAACACGATGATATATAACAACAAATTTATTTAATCAATAAAAAACAAGGACAAAGATCTGCAACACTATGAGTTTGAAATATAAATTTGTAAAAGTATATCATTGTATACTTTTAATTGTAAAACACAATGATAAACAATAATTTTATATATAATCTATAGAAACAATGATAAAAATAAAATAAAATGATCTAAAACGTAAAACATAATGATGAATAAATATAACAAATAATATAAAATATATGAAACAATGAGCTAATATTTGACACAATAAACTTAAAAAACACAATGACCAAATAGTCATCGTTTTTAAAATAACAGAAGAACACATGTCAAGCTCACAATTCTACTTAGACTTTCTAGATTATATACTCTTTTTACTATAACACTACCCTATACATATATACTATGTTGCAAGTTCTTTGAATTTTTGCATTTTACTTTAAATTTGATCCGCCAAGTAGGGGTGTGCATGGGTCGTTTGGTTAACCAAAACCAAAAACTGATATTTTGGTTTCTACGTTTTCTAAAACCTTCGGTTCCGGTTTTTTTAATTTTTTTCGGTTTTGGTTCGGTTTTGATTAATTTGGTTTTATTATTTGAGCAAGAAACTTTGGGCTTATATTATTTTGTTGATCTTTAAATATAATTTATATATCCTTCTAAACTACTTGACACTAAAATTAATTGAAATTCATAAAATACAATGACAAAATGTTCAATAAAATATTTTAATCTACCAATCCAAATAAAAAAGTTTAAAGATTTTTTTTGAAACGTAGATATTCAATATGTTTTTCAGATAGCATAAGTTAAATAAGTAACTAATAGGCTAATCATGTTTTTAAAAATCCATTTTACCAAATCGTTGGTTTCTTATTAGTTTTGGTTTTTTCGATTCGGTTGCGTTTGTTATTTAGGCTACCGTTCGGTTATTTGGTTTCTTGGAGGCCTCTACCTCCTATGTCACACCCTCAAATTCTACGTGCGGGGTATTATCGTGAGGCGTGTGAACAAACCAGGATCTCAGTCATTAGTTACTCAGAACGACTCTATATGCAACATTTAAACAAATCAGAGTTTAAAACTTTAAAATATTTGCGGAAGCATTTTGTAAATAACCCAAACACAATGTGCTAAAAGTAAACTGCGCAAAACACGCGCCCAAACCAAAATACGAAAGTAAATGCTAAATTAAAAGTAAACAATGTTTGAACAAAGCATGCTTGACACATGCGTGCTCCTAAGGGCAGCTTCTAGAAACAACCTGAGAAAAGCATACGAAAAGTGTCAACACGATAGTTGGTGAGTTCAAGAGTTTGTAATAAATCATAAGCAGTAGCGTTAGTAAAAATATAATCAAGTGCATTGAAATAGATAGCTAGTCTAATTTCATTAGTAAAGAGCAATAGTGATTTCGCGATCAAAGCTGACTATGTTTGTCTGTTTGCCTCCCGCCACGACATACTAGGTCGTGACGTTGTTAGTAGTTTAGGACAATATTGCACCCGTTGACTTCTGGTCACCCGGGTGGGGCTTGTCAGACCCAGTAGTATTACCCAAGATTTCCCGCTAGATTCCTTAATTAACGATCCAAAAGTGTGAGGACTTTCTATGGTATAACCCACTATGTCATACCAAACACATGTTATATCAGTAAAGCGTTTTAAAAACAAGTGTGCTTTCTCCCCCAAAAAGAGAAGTAGTAAAAGTGGGGCATTGAACTCACCTGGTGCGCAAACGAATGATTGTAAAAGCTAATGATGAGTGGAAAGACAACCCTTCAAAGGTTAGCTAGGACAAACAAGTACATAAGTACGTGTACACAGAAAACATAACAATCCTAAGTGCTCAATAACCACATTGACCCAAGTGGACCCGTTTGACCCATTGGTGACATGTCAAGTAAAATTCTTGTTTAATCAAGTATTGTCAGACCCTCAAAATCCGCGTGCGGGGTTTTACCGCGAGGCGCGTGACATACCAGAATCTCAGTCATTAGTTACCAAGAACGACTCTATATGATTAATAAACAAAACCAGAGTTAACGTTTAAAATACTGTGGAAGCGTTTTTAAAACAGAAAACCCAAAACAAGTAGTATGTAAAGAAAATGCGCAAAACATACGCGCCCCAAACACAAATGTTTAATAGGAAAATAAACCCAAATGTGTAAACAAACAATGTAGACAACTCAACGATGCTGGTGTGCGTGCTCCTAGGCAACTGGCGAACTTAACCTGAGAATAGCATACTAAACAAGTCAACACATGGTTGGTGAGTTCAAGAGTTTGCGTTAAAATATAAACCAATCAACAGTTTCCAGAGCATAAGTAGTGTATTGCAATAGATAGCTAGTCTATTAACATAAAAATATCAATCATAGTGATTTCGCGATCGAAGCTGACTGTGTTACGTTTGTTGCCTCCCGTCACGACTTACCAGGTCGTGACGAATATGTGTTAGGACAAAATTGCACCCGTTTGACCTCGAGTCGCACAGGTGGGGCTCGTCAGACCCAGTAGTACTACCCAAGATTTCCCCGCTATTCAATATTAACAATCCGAAAGTGTGAGGACTTTCCATGGTAAACAACACTATATCAATATTATACACACTCATAAATAAAAGCGTTTGTGATCAACAGTATGCTATCTCCCCCAAAAGAGATGATGTAAAATGAGTGGGGCAAGAACTCACCTGATACGCGTAAGAATTAACTTAGAGTTTAACTTGAAAGGAAAAGACAACCTTCAAAGGTCACCTAGAACACAAGAGTACATAAGTACGTGTATACAAAAATCAACACGAAACCCTAAGTGCTCTACAAACCAAGGAACTCAAGGTTTAAGAAAGACAAGACACATTTGACCCAGTTGACCCGTTTGACCCGTTGGTGACATTATAGGTGATAATTAGTTAATACTAACACAACAGTATGTCATACATGATCAACATACAACTTGATTACATATAGCACATCATTAACCACATGTACTACCTAGATCATCATACAACCAATTATCATACAAGTCATGCGAATTACAACAGGCCAAAACAGGTAACAAACCAAATCAACATTCATATAACCTAGACAACACATTTAATCAACTTAGAAATCATCCATGAACACACTAGCATGATCCTAATATCCCAAACATGCTCAAATCATCCAATTCAAGGATTTGCACAAATAAAGTTTCCCTTTTGGGAAAGTTCATCCCAAATTCATCAAACTCACACAACATTCATGAATTCATCAATTATATACCAATTCAAGTCCATGACAACATCTAAACATGATCAACAACTTAATCATCATGATTCATCAACATTCAACACCAAAAGTTACTATTTTTAGCAATGTATGAACTATAACACATCTTCTTGATTTTCAATTGTTCATAACATCAACTTAGCATCTAATCATCATCACAAACACATCCATAACGTTCATACATCATCCAATCATCAATTCATGCAAAATAAAGTTACTATTATTAGTAACCTATGAACAATGTATCAAAATCATAGCTTTCTTGCATAATCGACGTTAACTAGCATATATACAATCCAACTAACATAATAACACTAACCAACATCAACAAATCGATCCACAATTGCAAGTTTCGAATTAGGGTTCGGCCCTAATGTAATTTCCATAAAAACTCGTAAAAGTCCAACCTTTATTGCATACTTGACGTTAATTAACATGTAATCTATCTAACAAACACATTAACATCAACAAACAACATGTAATCGACCATCAATTGCAAAATTCGCATGGAACTTTCGGCCAATCATGAACAATCATCAAATCATACAAAAATCTAACCTTTAAACGTGTAATGGCTTGCAATTGATGATTCTAACTTGTTGTGATGCTTGAAATCGATCAAATCCGTGGCTTTTGGTGTTCTTGGCCGAAATCGTAAAGGGAGAGGGAGAGGGGATGAAGTCGCGGCCGATTGGGTTAGGGAATTAGGGTTTGTTTTTGATTTTGTAACTTAATTAATCATATTTACCCTTTTAACCCTTATAATTTGTATTTTATAAAAATTAGGCTTTTTGAATAGTTTTTAAATAGTTTTTAACTACTAAACACAATTATTATTAATCACTAATAACAATCATGCATAATTCCCATTTATCACAAAACACACGAAATAAATATGCACGTTTTCACGTTACGCGATAAAATTACAGTTAACATCTAAATCACATAAGCATGACTAATAATCAACATAGTAATTATTTGTTTAACATTATTAATTATTATTAAGTCACCAACGTTCAACGACAACTAGTGTGTGCTCCCGACACGTGTATGCAAGACTTAACGGAACTAACGGAGTTTGGTAACGGAAAATTACCGGATGTCACATTATCCCCATGTTGAAAGAATTTTCGTCCCGAAAATTGCGTTACATGGTGAGTGTTCCATCACTGGTCTACTGCATTGGCACAAGGAAATCGAAATCGTGTGAGTTTTGGATGAGTTGTCACATCATCCCCATGTTGAAAGAAATTTCGTCCCGAAATTTAATCAATACCTTCGCCGGCTGGCATCGTCCTTTCGAATAGCTGAGGGTACTTAAGCTTCATTTGGTCTTCACGTTCCCACGTGAATTCTGGTCCACGTCTCGAGTTCCAACGAACTTTGACGATGGGTATCTTGCTTTGCTTAAGCGTTTTCACCTCACGATCCATCACCTCGACCGGTTCCTCAATGAAGCGTAGTTGTTCATCTACTTGAACGTCTTCCAGTGGTACGACCATCGTTTCATCCGTTAAACATTTCTTTAGATTTGAAACATGGAATACATCATGGATTCCACTCAATGAATCAGGTAAGGCTAGTCGATAAGCCACTGAGCCAATTCTTTCCACTATCTCAAATGGTCCAACGTATCTCGGATTTAGCTTTCCTCGCTTACCAAACCGAACTACGCCTTTCCATGGTGAGACTTTTAATAAAACTTTGTCACCTATCTGAAATTCCAAAGGTTTTCGTCGTTTGTCAGCATAGCTTTTCTGTCTGTCTCGCGCTGCGGCCATGCGGTTTCTTATCTGAACAATCTTCTCAGTTGTCTCGTGTACTAACTCGGGACCCGTTAATTGACTATCACCAATTTCAGCCCAGCAAACTGGCGATCTACACTTTCTCCCATATAAAGCTTCAAAAGGTGCTGCCTTTATGCTAGTGTGATAACTGTTATTGTAAGAAAATTCCACCAATGGTAGGTGAACTTCCCAGTTATTCCCGAAGTCAATCACACAAGCACGTAACATGTCCTCCAAAGTCTGTATAGTACGGTCGCTTTGACCATCAGTCTGTGGATGATAAGCAGTACTCATATCCAATCGCGTACCTAAAGCTTTCTGCAACGACTGCCAGAAGTGTGATGTGAAACGAGAATCGCGATCAGAAATAATTGAGATCGGTACTCCATGCCTCGAAATGATCTCCTTCAGATAAAGTCGGGTTAACTTCTCCATCTTATCAGTTTCCTTTATCGCTAGGAAATGAGCAGATTTTGTTAATCGATCCACGATAACCCATATTGTATCACAACCCGTAGAAGTACGAGGTAACTTAGTAATAAAATCCATTGATATCTGATCCCACTTCCACATAGGGATCTCGGGTTGTTGTAGTAGACCAGATGGTTTCTGATACTCCACTTTAACCTTCGAGCAGGTCAGACACTTACTCACATAAGTAGCTACATCTGCTTTCATGTTAGGCCACCAATAGTGCGCCTTCAAATCGTGGTACATCTTGTCAGATCCAGGATGTATAGAATACTTGGACTTATGAGCCTCACTCATAACCAAATCTCTCAGATTTCCGTGTAGAGGTACCCATAGTCTATCCATGAAGTAACGAATTCCATCCGCTTTTACTTCCAATTGTTTTTCCATACCCCTTAACGATTCAGATCCAATGTTTTCTGTTTTCAGAGCTTCCATCTGAGCCTCTCGGATTTGTTCAGGTAATTGCGTACTAATCGTTAGTTGCAGAGCTCGCACACGTCGAGGTTTCGCAGTCTCTTTTCTACTCAATGCATCAGCAACTACATTTGCTTTCCCCGGGTGGTACTTAATAGCACAATCATAGTCGTTTAACAATTCCACCCAGCGTCTCTGTCTCATGTTCAACTCTTTTGCTCAAAGATGTGCTGAAGACTCTTGTGATCGGTGTAGATGGTGCATTTGGTACCGTACAAGTAATGTCTCCAGATCTTTAAGGCAAAAACTACCGCACCCAGTTCCAAGTCATGGGTGGTATAGTTCTTCTCATGAATCTTCAATTGTCTAGAGGCGTAAGCTATCACTTTATCCCGCTGCATCAGGACGCATCCAAGTCCTTGAATAGAAGCGTCGCAGTAGACTACGAAGTCATCACTACCATCCGGTAACGCTAATATTGGTGCGCTACACAATTTATGTTTCAGCAACTGAAAAGCAGATTCCTGACTCTCACCCCATTTGTACGTCGTTCCCTTGTGAGTCAAGGCTGTGAGAGGTTGTGCAATCTTAGAGAATCCTTCAATGAATCGTCGATAATATCCCGCTAATCCAAGGAATTGTCGTATCTCACTTGGTGTCTTAGGAACAGACCAATTCTTTATCGCTTCAATCTTAGCAGGATCAACATGTATTCCCTTCTCGTTGACAATATGACCCAAGAATTGTACCTCACGTATCCAGAAATCACACTTAGAAAACTTTGCGTACAGTTGTTCCTTTCTAAGTAATTCCAAGATTAAACGTAAGTGCTTCTCATGTTCTTCCTCGGTCCTTGAGTATATCAGTATGTCATCAATAAAGACGATAACAAACTGATCAAGATAGGGTTTGCACACGCGATTCATGAGGTCCATGAATACTGCTGGTGCATTCGTCAACCCAAATGGCATGACCAAAAATTCATAATGACCATATCGTGTACGGGAAGCAGTTTTCGAGATGTCCTCTTCTCGAACTCTCAGCTGATGATACCCAGACCTCAGATCAATCTTAGAGTAATAGCTTGATCCTTGTAGTTGATCAAACAAATCATCGATACGAGGTAACGGATATCTATTCTTGATAGTAACCTTGTTCAGTTCCCTATAGTCAAGCACATTCGAAATGTACCATCCTTCTTCTTCACAAATAGAACTGGCGCTCCCCAGGGCGACGAACTCGGTCGGATGAACCCTTTATCCAACAACTCTTGTAGTTGAGCAGATAATTCCTGCAGTTCGTTCGGAGCTAACCGGTACGGTGCTCTCGCAATTGGAGCGGCTCCTGGAGTCAACTCAATCTGGAATTCAACTTGACGATGAGGCGGTAATCCAGGAAGGTCTTCCGGAAACACCTCGAGAAACTCACGAACTACGGGGATATCCTCTATCTTCTTTTCCTCAGTCTGTTTATCTGTGACGAGTGCCAATATGGCTAGTCGACCCTTTCGTAACAACTTTTGTGCCTTCATAAACGAGATGATGCCTATCACCGCACCACTCCTATCACCTCTGACCGTAAGGACTTCTTCACCAAGGGAATCCGTATGATCTTCTCGTGGCATATGACTTCTGCTTGTTTATCGGAAAGCCAATCCATGCCTACTACCACATCAAAACTTCCTAACGTAACAGGCATGAGATCTATGGTGAATGTATGACCAGCAAGCTCTATCTTGCAGTCTCTAAGAATATGCGTTACGTGAATCTGTGTACCATCAGCTAACTCTACGGTGTATTTAGATTCTAAGGCTGAGGGCATATCACTTAAAAGACTACAGAACCTAGTGGACACGAAACTTCTATCGGCTCCGGTATCGAATAATACAGTAGCAAAACAACCATTAACCGAAAATTTACCAGTTACTGTTGTAGGATCGTTTAGAGCCTCACCTGAGCCAATGACGAAGGCTCTTCCTTTGGCTCCATTGTTGTTATTGCCTCCATTGTTGTTGCCATTACCATTGTTGTTGTTATTGTTGTTGCCATTGTTATTATTGTTGTTGTTCCCATTGTTGTTGTTGCCATTACCATTCCTCTTAAGCTGGGGACAGTTGCGTTTGTAATGGCCTTCTTTTCCACACTCAAAACAACCTTTCGGAGTTTCTTGTGATTGTTGTGGCTTCTTCATCATTCACCCCGACAGTCTTTGGCTGCATGACCAATCTTCCCACAACGTTGACACTTGAAGTTATCACACCGACCCACATGGTGGTAGTTACACCGGTTGCACTTCGGCAATCTTCCACCATACCCGCCGGGTCCTTGATTTGAGTGCGCCTGGTTGAAGCTTCGGTTGTTATCGAACTGCCGTTGCTGTTGCTGACTTGCTGCTGTTGTTGAGGTTGAGATTGGCTACTGGATGACGATCCCTTGTTGCTTAAACCATCCCACTTGCGTTTCTGGTCGGGCACGCTTGCCACCGCACCCCGTTTAGGTAACCGACCTTGCTCAACTGCCTGGTCAGTCAGCCTGTGGGCTGTTCGGATAGCTTGTTGTATGGTAGTGGGGTTAGAAGCAGTTACCATACTTTGAATTTCAGGCACCAATCCCCGTATATAATGCTCCACCCTCTTGTGCATTTCATTCACCATCCCTGGGCATAAAGTGGCTAACTCATGAGTACGAGTCGTGTAGGCTTCAATTTTTGAGCCTTGCATTTTGAGTTGCCAGAACTCAATCTCCAGTTTCTGCACTTCATTCCGGGGGCAATATTCTTCAGTCATGATTTCTTTAAACTCATCCCAAGGTAGTTCATTGGCCATGGCTTGACCCAGCATTTGTACCTGGGCATTCCACCAGGAAAGTGCTGCGCCTTCCAATGTCCCGGTGGCATACTTCACCTGATCAGCAGGCGGGCAGTTGCATTTCGCAAAGACAGACTCTGTCTTCTCAAACCACCTTACAAGCCCTACAGCTCCTTCCGTCCCGCTGTAGGTATGGGGTTTACAGTCCATGAAAGACTTATAGGTGCATGGTGGTGCTCCTGTTTTGACAACCCAAACATTAGTCAGATATCCTAGACAAATAACTAGGATAATCAGTTTAACCTCTTGTTATCATTTACCTGCTGGTTGCCCCGGTTGGGTAGCAGCCACTGCCGCCTGAACATGTTCGTTAATTAATGCCGCCAATTCCGCAGGCGTCATGTTTATGGCTCCGGCTCCACGGCCTCCGGCGCCACGTCCACGCCCACGCCCACGCCCACGTCCTCGTCCACGTGCGTCCATATTTCACTTTAAAATTCACAATTACAATAATGAGTAACATCCAACACATTAATCTCATCAAGGTACAGTAAACAATAAGAAATAATGCATTCACCACAACCACAACATTTATAACAGAAATAATAATCAAAGATAAATAATTTGCAATTGAGTCACAAAATATTCCATCAATGTCAAAATTTAAGTTTGTCAGTTGGGTGGGAAACAACCCTTCCCACATAGGTTTCAAAGAAAAGAAACACTACATAGTCCAAGTCATTTAAAAAGGTAGGATCAGTCCAGTACGTCAGATCCGTCACTGTCCTCATCCATCTCTACCGGTTCTTCTTCGGGGGCTTCCTCGGGTTCTTCTTCTGGGTCTTCCTCATCAGGGTCCACCAAAGGTGCAGGAGCTTCAGCAATCTGGAGTGCTGCTAGCTGTGCCTCTAACTCAGCAAACCTATTATCGATCTCCATATTATGGTGATCTTGTGCGTCCATGCGCTCACTAAGTGCTACCACGTTGCCTGCCAGAGTATGATGTCCACCAATGGACATCGAAAGTCGCTCCTGAAGCGTATCTACCTGGAAACGCAGCTGACGCATCTCAGATCGTAATGTAGAGTTCTCATCAGTGAGTCCTCTAATCCGCTGTCTCTCTGTGTCCAGTGTGGCTACTAAAGCTGCAAATGCCTGCTCCAGAGGGATGCTCAAGGTAGGAAGTGTAGGCAAAGTAGAGGCGGTCGATGACCTAGTCCTAGGTCGTGTAGGTGCTACTGGCGGTACGCGCTCTCTATAAGCCATACGGTTTATGTAAGTGGGGTAGAAATCCCAGTTACGCGGAGGATCGAGCTCAGGAGGTATGAAAGGCTGATCCCAGTCTATCTCACTAGGAGGATAAGGATGTCGTGGCCAGTTAAATCCCCTATCCGGTACGGGAGAAGTAGGAGGTGACTCAGATCGTGCAGGTCTCTTGCCCAAGTTTCTGGACGACGATGCCATGCTGCGAAGTACGTGTTGCGTATGCCAATGAGTATACAGTAAGGAGAGTAAACGATGAGTAACTAACAACTGTGCGGTTATAGTCTAGTGTGTGTATGCAACCTAGTTCCCTATAACCAATGGCTCTGATACCAATCTGTCACACCCTCAAAATCCGCGTGCGGGGTTTTACCGCGAGGCGCGTGACATACCAGAATCTCAGTCATTAGTTACCAAGAACGACTCTATATGATTAATAAACAAAACCAGAGTTAACGTTTAAAATACTACGGAAGCGTTTTTAAAACAGAAAACCCAAAACAAGTAGTATGTAAAGAAAATGCGCAAAACATACGCGCCCCAAACACAAATGTTTAATAGGAAAATAAACCCAAATGTGTAAACAAACAATGTAGACAACTCAACGATGCTGGTGTGCGTGCTCCTAGGCAACTGGCAACCTTAACCTGAGAATAGCATACTAAACAAGTCAACACATGGTTGGTGAGTTCAAGAGTTTGCGTTAAAATATAAACCAATCAACAGTTTCCAGAGCATAAGTAGTGTATTGCAATAGATAGCTAGTCTATTAACATAAAAATATCAATCATAGTGATTTCGCGATCGAAGCTGACTGTGTTACGTTTGTTGCCTCCCGTCACGACTTATCAGGTCGTGACGAATATGTGTTAGGACAAAATTGCACCCGTTTGACCTCGAGTCGCACAGGTGGGGCTCGTCAGACCCAGTAGTACTACCCAAGATTTCCCCGCTATTCAATATTAACAATCCGAAAGTGTGAGGACTTTCCATGGTAAACAACACTATATCAATATTATACACACTCATAAATAAAAGCGTTTGTGATCAACAGTATGCTATCTCCCCCAAAAGAGATGATGTAAAATGAGTGGGGCAAGAACTCACCTGATACGCGTAAGAATTAACTTAGAGTTTAACTTGAAAGGAAAAGACAACCTTCAAAGGGCACCTAGAACACAAGAGTACATAAGTACGTGTATACAAAAATCAACACGAAACCCTAAGTGCTCTACAAACCAAGGAACTCAAGGTTTAAGAAAGACAAGACACATTTGACCCAGTTGACCCGTTTGACCCGTTTGACCCGTTGGTGACATTATAGGTGATAATTCGTTAATACTAACACAACAGTATGTCATACATGATCAACATACAACTTGATTACATATAGCACATCATTAACCACATGTACTACCTAGATCATCATACAACCAATTATCATACAAGTCATGCGAATTACAACAGGCCAAAACAGGTAACAAACCAAATCAACATTCATATAACCTAGACAACACATTTAATCAACTTAGAAATCATCCATGAACACACTAGCATGATCCTAATATCCCAAACATGCTCAAATCATCCAATTCAAGGATTTGCACAAATAAAGTTTCCCTTTTGGGAAAGTTCATCCCAAATTCATCAAACTCAAACAACATTCATGAATTCATCAATTATATACCAATTCAATTCCATGACAACATCTAAACATGATCAACAACTTAATCATCATGATTCATCAACATTCAACACCAAAAGTTACTATTTTTAGCAATGTATGAACTATAACACATCTTCTTGATTTTGAATTGTTCATAACATCAACTTAGCATCTAATCATCATCACAAACACATCCATAACGTTCATACATCATCCAATCATCAATTCATGCAAAATAAAGTTACTATTATTAGTAACCTATGAACAATGTATCAAAATCATAGCTTTCTTGCATAATCGACGTTAACTAGCATATATACAATCCAACTAACATAATAACACTAACCAACATCAACAAATCGATCCACAATTGCAAGTTTCGAATTAGGGTTTCGGCCCTAATGTAATTTCCATAAAAACTCGTAAAAGTCCAACCTTTATTGCATACTTGACGTTAATTAACATGTAATCTATCTAACAAACACATTAACATCAACAAACAACATGTAATCGACCATCAATTGCAAAATTCGCATGGAACTTTCGGCCAATCATGAACAATCATCAAATCATACAAAAATCTAACCTTTAAACGTGTAATGGCTTGCAATTGATGATTCTAACTTGTTGTGATGCTTGAAATCGATCAAATCCGTGGCTTTGTTGGTGTTCTTGGCCGAAATCGTAAAGGGAGAGGGAGAGGGGATGAAGTCGCGGCCGATTGGGTTAGGGAATTAGGGTTTGTTTTTGATTTTGTAACTTAATTAATCATATTTACCCTTTTAACCCTTATAATTTGTATTTTATAAAAATTAGGCTTTTTGAATAGTTTGTAAATAGTTTTTAACTACTAAACACAATTATTATTAATCACTAATAACAATCATGCATAATTCCCATTTATCACAAAACACACGAAATAAATATGCACGTTTTCACGTTACGCGATAAAATTACAGTTAACATCTAAATCACATAAGCATGACTAATAATCAACATAGTAATTATTTGTTTAACATTATTAATTATTATTAAGTCACCAACGTTCAACGACAACTAGTGTGTGCTCCCGACACGTGTATGCAAGACTTAACGGAACTAACGGAGTTTGGTAACGGAAAATTACCGGATGTCACAAGTATAGCAATCCATCATACCTAGTTATCACACAAGTTATTCACGTATGCCAATTACAAACCCTTAAGTGCTATAAAGCTCATCATACATCATCCATTATCATGTATATTCCATAAGAGCCTAAATATCCAAAGTTGTGCATCAAGCATTCATACAACCCAAATAACACAATCTACCACCTTAGACATCATCAACAAACATTCTAACATGGTCCTAACATCATAAACATGCTCAATTAAGAATATCCAATGATCTACATAAATAAAGTTTCTCTTTCGGGAAAGTAACACCTAAAACCAAATCTAACATCCAATTCATTCAAAAATTCATCAACTTTATACCTAATCAAGTTCATAACAATCATCTAAACATGATAAACATCATCAATTCATCATAATTCATCAATCTTATGCATAAAAGTTACTATTAATAGTAAGATATGAACAACCACTCAATTTCAATCATAGATTCATCAATATTTCACCTAATCTAGTTCATAGCATTCATAATAATCCTTTTAACATCAACAATTCATCAAAACATGAATTCTCATGAAGAAAAGTTTCCACTTTTGGCAATGTATGAACTAGGTAACAAAATCATGGATTTCTTGCATAATCTACATAGATTAACATTCATACAACATAACTAACATCATAACATCATCAAACCAACATCAATTTTGACATTCATCACAATTTTCAGCCTAGGGTTCAACAATGATCAAAAACCATGAAAAATCAATAAAAATCTAACCTTTATGTGTGTAATGATCAAGAATTGATGCTTGCTACACGTTAGAATCACTTGGAACTAGCCAAAATCGATGATTGATTGTTGTTCTTGCTCGAAATCGAAGTGTGTGTGTATGTGGGGTGTTGCGGTCGAAGGTGAGGGGGAGGGGGATTAGGGAATTGATTTTTGATTAAATTTGGTAATATTAAGTTTTGCGGTATTTACAAACTTAACCCTCCTTGTTTAAATCTTATAAAAACTAATCTTTCAACACTTTTTAAATAAGTTTTTAACTACAAAACACAAACATTATTAATAGACAATAATAATTATATTTTTCAACTAACAACAAAAAGTATGAATTTAATATTACACGTCGTCACGTTACAAGGTAAAATTCACAAATAATATTTAAATTCACAAATCACATAACTACAAATTATTAATCAACATTATTAATCAAGTTATTATCAGATAACCATTGTTAATTATTATTATGTCACTAATGTTCAACGACAACTAGTGTGTGCTCACGACACGTGTATGCAAGACCTAACGGAACTAACGGAGTTTGGTAACGGAAAATTACCGGATGTCACATTATCCCCATGTTGATAGAATTTTTGTTCTGAAAAATGCGTTACATGGTTGTGTTACATCACTGGTCTACTGCATTGGCACAAAGAAATCGGGTGGGTTTTCACATTATCCCCATGTTGAAAGAAATTTCATCCTGAAATTTAACCATTACCTCCGCCGGTTGACATTGTCGTTTCGAAAAGATGAGGGTACTTAAGCTTCATCTGATCCTCACGTTCCCACGTGAATTCGGTCCACGTTTCGAGTTCCAACGAACTTTGACTATGAGTATCTTGCTTTGCTTAAGAGTTTTGACCTCACGGTCCATCACCTCAACTGGTTCCTCAATGAACCGTAGTTGTTCATTTACTTGTACTTCCTTCAGTGGTACAACCATCATCTCGTCTGATAAACATTTTTTCAAATTTAAGACATGAAATACATTGTGAATTCCACTCAACGAATAAGGTAGGTCTAATCGATATGCCACTGGACCTATTCTTTCCAGAATCTCAAATGGCCCAACATATCTCGGGTTAAGCTTGCCTCTTTTACCGAATCGAATTACACCTTTCCACGGTGAGACTTTCAGTAAAACTTTGTCACCGACCTGAAACTCCAAAGGTTTCCATCGCTTGTCTGCATAGCTTTTCTGTCGGTCACGTGCTGCAGCCATACGGTTCCTTATCTGTACGATCTTCTCAGTAGTCTCGTGCACCAACTTGGGGCCTATTAGTTGACTATCACCAATTTCCGCCCAGCAAACTGATGATCTACACTTTCGCCCATACAAAGCTTCAAATGGTGCTGCCTTAATACTGATGTGATAACTATTGTTGTAAGAAAATTCCACCAATGGTAGGTGAACTTCCCAATTATTCCCTTAATCAATCACACAAGCACGTAACATGTCCTCCAATGTTTGAATAATACGTTCACTTTGCCCATCCATCTACGGATGATAAGCAGTACTCATATCTAGACACGTACCCAAAGATTTATGTAATGACTGCCAAAAATGTGATGTGAAACGAGCATCATGGTTAGAAATAATTGAGACCGGTACACCATGTCTCAAAATTATCTCCTTCAGATAAATTCAAGTTAACTTGTCCATTTTATTCGTTTCCTTGATTGCCAAGAAGTGAGCAGACTTAGTTAACCGATCTACAATAACCCATATCGTGTCACAACCAGTAGGATTCCCGGGTAATTTGGTAATGAAATCCATAGAAATCTGTTCCCACTTCCACATAGGAATCTCAAGTTGTTGTAGTAATCCAGATGGCTTTTGGTATTCAACTTTAACCTTCGAACAGGTTAAGCACTTGCTCACATACGTAGCTACATCCGCCTTCATATTAGGCCACCAATAGTACGCCTTCAAGCCATGATACATCTTGTCTGAACTAGGATGTATAGAGTACTTAGACTTGTGAGCCTCACTCATAACCAAGTCCCTTAGGTTTCCATACAAAGGCACCCAGAGTCTGTCCATGAAGTAACGAATTCCATCCGTTTTCACTTCAAACTGTTTGGCCATTCACCGTAAAGATTCGGACCCAATGTTTTCCATTTTCAAGGTTTCTGTCTGAGCTTCTCATATTTGTTCAGGAAAGTGAGTGCTAATCATAAGCTGCAAGGCTCGCACTCGTCGGGGCTTAGCAGTTTCCTTTCTACTCAACTCATCCGTGACTACATTTGCCTTTCCTGGGTGATATTTGATAGCGCAATCATAATCATTCAATAATTCCACCCAGCGTCGCTGCCTCATATTCAACTCCTTCTGCTCAAAGATATGTTGAAGACTCTTGTGATCGGTGTAGATAGTGCACTTGGTACCATACAAGTAATGTCTCCAAATCTTCAAAGCAAAAACTACCGCACCCAGTTCCAAGTTATGAGTGGTGTAGTTCATCTCGTGTACTTTTAGTTGTCTCGAGGCGTAGGCTATCACCTTATCATGTTGCATCAAGACACAACCAAGTCCTTGGATAGAAGCATCACAATAAACCACAAAATCATCACTTCCCTCCGGTAATGCCAATATCGGTGCGCTACACAGTTTCCATTTCAATAACTGAAAAGCAGACTCTTGACTATCACCCCATTTATACATTGTTCCTTTATGAGTCAAGGCTGTGGGAGGTTGAGAGATCTAAGAGAATCTCTCAATGAATCGCCGATAATATCCTGCCAATCCAAGAAATTGTCATATCTCACTAGGCGTCTTGGGAACCGACCAATTCTTTATCACTTCAATCTTTGCAGGATCGACATGTATTCCTTTCTCGTTAACAACATGACCCAAAAATTGTACTTCACATATCCAGAAATCACACTTGGAAAACTTGGCGTACAGTTGTTCCCTTTTAAGTAATTCCAAGATTAGACGTAGGTGCTCTTCATGTTCTTCCTTGGTCCTCGAATAGATCAATATGTCATCAATAAACACGATAACAAACTGATCAAGATAGGGTTTGCACACACGATTCATGAGATCCATGAACACTGCTGGTGCATTTGTCAACCCAAATGGCATGACCAAGAACTCATAATGACCATAACATGTACGAAATGCGGTCTTTGAGATGTCTTCCTCTCGGACTCTCAGTTGATGATACCCAGTCCTCAAATCAATCTTAGAGTAGTGGCTTGATCCTTGAAGTTGATCAAAGAAATCATCTATACGAGGTAAAGGATATTGGTTCTTGACTGTAACCTTGTTCAGTTCTCTGTAGTCGATGCATATTCGAAATGTGCCATCCTTTTTCTTGACGAAGAGAACAGGTGTTCTCCAAGGTGATGAGCTCGGTCGAATAAACCCTTTATCCAACAGCTCCTATAGTTGTGCAGATAGTTCCTGCAGTTCGTTTGGGGCTAACCGGTAAGGTGCTCTCGCAATCGGAGCGGCTCCGGGAGTCAAATCAATCTGGAACTCAACTTGACGATGAGGTGGTAGTCCAGACAGATCCTCTGGAAACAACTCTAGAAAGTCACGAATTACCGGAATATTCTCTATCTTCTTTCCCTCCGGTTGCTTGTCAGTCACAAGGGCTAATATGGCTAAGAGACCTTTACGTAACAACTTATGTGCTTTCACAAAGGATAAGATGCCTATCACAGCAACACCTTTCTCGCCCTTAACCGAGAGAATTTCCCCATCCAGGAGAGGAATGCGGATAACCTTCTCGTGGCAAATGACTTCCGCCTACTTCTCGGAAAGTCAATCCATGCCCACGACCACATCGAAACTCCCAAGCGTAACAGGCATGAGGTCGATGTCAAAAGTATGACCAACAAGTTCTATCTCGTAACCCTTAAGGATGTGTTTCACGTGGATTTGCTTACCGTCAGCTAATTCTACCGTATATTTAGATTCCAACGGAGAAGGCATATCACTTAATTGACTACTAAACTTAGTAGAGATAAAACTTCTATCGGCTCCAGTGTCAAACAATACAGGAGCAAAACGACCATTAACAGGAAATTTACCAGTAACAGTAGTAGGGTCGTTTAGAGCCTCACCTGAACCCATGACGAAGGCTCTCCCTTTAGCTCCATCGTTATTGCCACCGTTATTATCACCATTACCATTGTTGTTGTTGTTGTTTCCACCATTGCTAGCACCATTCCTATTTTTCTTCAACTGCGGACAATTCCTCTTGTAGTGTCCTTCCTTTCCACATTGGAAACAACCTTTTGATGTTTCTTGAGGTTGTTGGAGCTTCTTCATCAACTCTCCATGGCAATCCTTTGCCGCGTGTACAGCCTTACCACAACGCTGGCATCGAAAGTTGTCATACCTGCCAGTGTGGTGGTAGTTACATTGATTACATTTAGGATACTTACCCATGTATCCTCCTTGTCCCTGTGCTGATGAGGATCCCTAATTGAATCTGCGATTGTTGTCAAATTTTCTCTGTTGTTGCTGCTGAGCCTGACTATTTGATGAGGAAACTTTGTTACTAGTGGGCTCCCACTTGCGCTTATTTCCGGGTACACCAGCCACCGCCCCCTGTTTAGGTAACTTCCCTTGTTCTACAACCATATCGGTCAGCCTATGAGCTAACCTAATGGCCTGTCATATGGTAGCAGGGTTGGAGGCTGTCACCATACTCTGAATCTCAGGAACCAGCCCATGTAAATAAAGCTCGATCCTCTTATGCATCTCATTCACCATTCCCAGGCACAGAGTTTCCAACTCATGAGACCGGGTAGTATAGGCCTTAATTTCAGAACCTTGCATCTTAAGTTGCCAGAACTCGACTTCCAGCTTCTGCACTTCATTTGGTTCTTCCTCCGGATCTTCCTCTGGCTCCTCCTCAGGAACCTCCTCTGGTACCTCCTAAGGCTCCTCTATCGGGGCCTCCTGAGGCTCGAGCTAGTTTTCCAACTCATGTATACTAACTATAGCCTCGTGAAGCTGATCGCGCGTTGCATTCAGAGTAGCCGTCAACTCAGCAACCTGTCCACGTAGAGTCTGGATATCTCCTGTCTGACCATCCTGGCGTCCTTGCATATCAAGCCACGAGTCTTCCATCTCCTCATACACTCGGCTGTCATGCTCCTGTCACGCGTCCAACCTTTTAAATTTCTCTTCGACATTTCATCATAGTCAGTCATGTGAGGCCTCCACAGCGGGGATAGCCCTATAAGGAGTACATGGTAGGGAGTATAATATGGTGTCTTTAGTAACAGTAGGGATCGTAAATGGAACACTCTCCTTTTCCAGCATCTTTATCAGTATAGTGCGATACCAATCCCAATTGTTAGGGTCAGTCATGTCCCGCTCAATCATAGGCTCACCCGTAAGATACACATCAGATATAAACACAGGGGGTCGAGAACCATAACTCGTAGACGACGAAGGAATATTAGGAACCTCAGGTTCCTTTCTCGGCGCGTTTGAACAAGGGATGAAGATGATGATGATGCCATACTGCAGTGTATGTGATGTGTATGCCAATGAGCAACAGTAAGGGATAAGTAACGAGTAACTAACTAACTGTGCGGTTATAGTCTAGTGTGTATGCAACCTAGTTCCCTATAACCAATGGCTCTGATACCAATCTGTCACACCCTCAAATTCCACGTGCGGGGTTTTACCGTGAGGCGTGTGAACAAACCAGGATCTCAGTCATTAGTTACTCAGAACGACTCTATATGCAACATTTAAACAAATCAGAGTTTAAAACTTTAAAATATTTACGGAAGCGTTTTGTAAATAACCCAAACACAAGGTACTAAAAGTAAACAGCACAAAACGCGCGCCCACACTAAAATACGTAAGTAAATGCTAAATTAAAAGTAAACAATGTTTGAACAAATCATGCTTGACACGTGCGTGCTCCTAAGGGCAACTGCTAGAAACAACCTGAGAAAAACATACTAAAAGTGTAAACATGATGGTTGGTGAGTTCAAGGGTTTGTAATCAATCGTAAGCAGTGGCGTTAGTAAAAATATAAACAAGTGAATTGAAATAGATAGCTAGTCTAATTTTATTAGTAAAGAGCAATAGTGATTTCGCGATCGAAGCTGACTATGTTTGTCTGTTTGCCTTCTGCCACGACATACCAGGTCGTGACGCTGTTAGTAGTTTAGGACAATATTGCACCCGTTGACTTCCGATCACCCACTATGTCTTACCAAACACATGTTATATCAGTAAATCATTTTAAAAACAAGTATGCTTTCTCACCCAAAAAAGAGAAGTAGTAAAAGTGGGGCATTGAACTCACCTGGTGTGCAAACGAATGATTGTAAAAGCTAATGATGAGTGGAAAGACAACCCTTCAAAGGTTACCTAGAACACACAAGTACATAAGTACGTGTACACAGAAAACTTAACAATCCTAAATGCTCAATAACCACATTGACCCAAGGTTTTGGAAAACAAGACTCATTTGATCAAGTTGACCCGTTTGACCTATTGGTGACATGTCAAGTTAAATTCTTGTTTAATCAAGTATAGCAACCCATCATACATGGTTATCACACAAGTTATTCACGTATGCCACATTACAAACCCTTAAGTGCTATAAAGCTCATCATACATCATCCATTATCATGTATATTTCATAAGAGCCTAAATTTCCAAAGTTGTGCATCAAGCATTCATACAACCCAAATAACACAATCTATCACCTTAGACATCATCAACAAACATTCTAACATGGTCCTAACATCATAAACATGCTCAATTAACAATATCCAATGATCTACATAAATAAAGTTTCTCTTTCGGGAAAGTAACACCCAAAACCAAATCTAACATCCAATTCATTCAAAAATTCATCAACTTTATACCTAATCAAGTTCATAACAATCATCTAAACATGATAAACATCATCAATTCATCATAATTCATCAATCTCATGCATAAAAGTTACTATTAATAGTAAGATATGAACAATCACTCAATTTCAATCATAGATTCATCAATATATCACCTAATGTAGTTCATAGCATTCATAATAATCCATTTAACATCAACAATTCATCAAAACATGAATTCTCATGAAGAAAAGTTTCCACTTTTGGCAATGTATGAACTAGGAAACAAAATCATGGATTTCTTGCATAATCTACATAGATTAACATTCATACAACATAACTAACATCATAACATCATCAAACCAACATCAATTTCGACATTCATCACAATTTTCGGCCTAGGGTTCATCAATGATTAAAAACGATGAAAAATCAATAAAAATCTAACCTTTATGTGTGTAATGATCAAGAATTGATGCTTGCTACACATTAGAAACACTTGGAACTAGCCAAAATCGATGATTGATTGTTGTTCTTGCTCGAAATCGAAGTGTGTGTGTGTGTGTGTGGGGTGTTGCGGCCGAAGGTGAGGGGGAGGGGGATTAGGGAATTGATTTTTGATTAAATTTGGTAATATTAAGTTTTGCGGTAATTACAAACTTAACCCTCCTTGTTTAAATCTTATAACAACTAATCTTTCAACACTTTTAAATAAGTTTTTAACTACAAAACACAAACATTATTAATAGACAATAATAATTATATTTTTCAACTAACAACAAAACGCATGAATTTAATATTACACGACGTCACATTACAAGGTTAAATTCACAAATAATATTTAAATTCACAAATCACATAACTACAAATTAATAATCAATATTATTAATCAAGTTATTACAGATAACCATTGTTAATTATTATTAAGTCACCAACGTTGAACGACAACTATTGTGCCACGACACGTGTATGCAAGACCTAACGAAACTAACGGAGTTTGGTAACGGAAAATTACAGGATGTCACATCCTAGTTGACCGAACCTATAATGTTAATGTTATTGTTATGTTTATATTACTATGCATCCAACTCTTAAATAATATATATACAATGATGATTTTTTGAACAACCCCCAATCGGATTCCATGTAACTCCACACATTAATCTACTCCGCGTAACTCCACACATTAATCTACTCCGTGTATCAAATGAGACTGGAACTCAACATTTTTTATTTTTTAATTGCTTTTACTTATTTCTATTTTTATAATTTTTAATTTTTTTTGTTATATTTAAACCATGTTTTTTCTTTTATTTTTTCTAGCTACTTTTTGTTTTCCATAGGATTTTTTATTTAACTTTTTTTAGTACGTAAAAACATTTTTTTATTCTCTTATTTTTGTGTTAGAAATTATAATACTTCCATTGTATTCACAATTAAAAATATACAACTGCAAATTACGAATATAACGACGAAAACAAATTACGCGTCTCATCGCGTAATGCGGGTACCAAAACTAGTTTGTATGTATTGGTGTAAACGTATGAGACAAAATAATCTAATAAATTAATGAAGATGAAGACTAATATAATAATTTTATCTTTTTGTCCCTCGATGATCGGTCGAGTTAAAGTATCATTGTTACATTCTTCTCTTGTTATTAGAACCTTCGATATTGCTTCTGTTGGAAAAATTCATTCTCGAGAAAAGAAAATCCTTCACACTAGATCCTAATATATGTTTGTACGGCCGGTATGTGTATTACATATGTTCTGTTATAGTGTTATCATATATATGAAAAACAATGACCCTAAAAAATGTAAGAAAATGTCAAAAAGGGGTGGACCGACTGCACTAAATGCGGTGCACCATTACTAAATTTCCAAAATGTGTAACACATTTTTAATCCTCAAAATATAAATGCATGGTCACATTCAACTTATCCGACAACACATGAGTTAAATGAAGACTGTCATTTGCATGCTTTTGGTTTTTAATTATTTTTTTTAATCTTCAAACAAGTACGTTTCATGTTTATGTCAAATTCTTCTTCTCAATTGCGATGGTGTTTTATAGCAATGCTTTTTATAGATTTCTGGTTAGAATTGACAATTAATGTGATGTATTATTATTACTTTATGAGATGTTATCATTCATGGTTTATGAGATGTTTTATATTCTATAGCTGTTTTATGTTCATTAATATATATTTACCTTGTGATAAAGACCAATAGTGACATTTAATTTATAATCTTTCGCTTAAGGATAACTCACTTAGTAGATGTTTTGCTTTTTAAAGAGGATGTCTGGGGTTCAAACCCACTCATGATGTATTGGTGTAACGTAGGAGTAGGAATAGGAAAATTTGTCATTAAAAATTAATTACTAACTTGGTTATGTATCATGGGTTGTTTCATATCTTTAGTGGATTGTACCCATCTTGTTTTTTTTTTTTTTTTTTTTTTTTTTTTTTTTTTTTTTTTTTACTTTTTCTAATCTTTAACTTTTTTATTTTAACCCAATACTTTTAAATCTTTTACAATTTAGCCCCACGATATTTTACTTTCAATTTTATTCCCTTATACTTTTTATATTTTAGATTTTTTCCGTTTACATTTAGGTCTAAATTTTACGAGTTAACACGCCGCAACTTGCGTGTGTGGTTTAATGTTATTACGCTTATTTTTCCCCTTTTAACGAGCTCATCGCAATGCGCTGATCCTAAATCGACTTATTTATTATTTTTAGTTATTTTACATTACATCTGCGTTGTTCCCCGTTTTTACATTCACTTTTCATTTGTTTTTATTTTTTCGTTTTTTATTTACTTTTTAATACGGGGCTTTCCGGTGTTAATAGACACTGATGGTGATGTGTCATTGGTGCTACTTAATATGGTTTTATGATCTCTGCTGCAACACGAGGACTTAATACTATTCTTACCCTAAAAACTTCTAAACTAAATGTTCATATAATATAAATAAGTTATTTTCATAGTCTACAACGTATCATCGTTATAATTTTGCAGAAAAGTTGTTGAAAATCTACAATTGGTAAAACAACTTTACAAATATGAGAGTCCGTGGGATGTTAGAAACTTTTTGAGATATCAGTACAAAGCCATATTGGGAAGCAATTTTATCAGTACGCGAAGGACATTAATCAATGACTATATCAACAAGCGAGCAACAGACCCCACACTGCTTAAACAGGATATCGAGCTTGATTGGCTCATTTTTATTGAATCATTAATAAATTTTCAAGATCGAGTGACTTGTTTAATGTATATTAAATATTAACATTTTTATTTACATACATACATTACGTAGATATATATTTATTATCTTCGAGGGAAATTTTGGTGGTTTAGTGGTGTATTGCACAACCAAAAGGTTATGGGTTTAAATTCTATGTGATGCAGGTTATGTTGTATTTATTTTATAAAATATATAAATAGTGTTAAAATGTTATAATTTATTATGTAGAGAAATTTATAATATTTATATAACTAATAAGCTTGTTTAGACTTGAAAATTTAACTAAGCTTAGCACGGGCTAAAGTTCATCTATTAAATGTGTAACAACCCAAGTATTGTACTAGATATTATCTGCTTTGGCAGCAGCACGCTCTCAGGCGCCCACCCCTCACGGTTTTTAAAACGCGTTTGAGAAGGAAGGTATCCAGTCCCATATAAGGGGACTTTTGTTCTCCTTCCCGACCGATGTGGGATGTTACATCCCCCTTACTTGGAGATCAGCGTCCTCGCTTACACATCGGCCTGGCATTGGCTTTGATACCATTTCTTGATTTGTGTGTATCATTCTTGCGCAGGGCCATATTAATCTTCTCTGTATCGTTCCAATTTTATTGGATGTCTGCACGACAGCTTCCCCTACGACGACCTGCTCCGTGTGTGCCTCGGTGACCGAAGCCCTCCATTTGAGTTGTCACTTCCCCGTGAATCTTTTGATATTATTTTCTTTCGTTGTTAGATTCAGTGTGTACATTTTCTCTCACGGTTGTTATACTATGGTAATGTGTTTCAGTTTGGGTGGTTTTGTGTGCGTGTTTTAAGGCTTACTCCGAGGAAGTGTTGTGGATGTGGGTTGCAAGGGGTGCAGGTGTTCGGGTTTGCATATGCATCTATGTGTGTGTGGTTGTAGGTGTGTGAGGCTGTGGGTTTTCGGTATGTGGATGAATTTACATGTGTGAGGTGTATCAGCATATATATAGATGTTTGTGTATCGAGTGGTATTAGTGGGAGCCGATTAGGATTTCAGCCATGATGGTCATGAAGGTGTATTCGAGTACGTGTTTATGCATGTGCGTGGGTATGTGACGGTATGTGATTAATAAACAAAACCAGAGTTAACGTTTAAAATACTACGGAAGCGTTTTTAAAACAGAAAACCCAAAACAAGTAGTATGTAAAGAAAATGCGCAAAACATACGCGCCCCAAACACAAATGTTTAATAGAAAAATAAACCCAAATGTGTAAACAAACAATGTAGACAACTCAACGATGCTGGTGTGCGTGCTCCTAGGCAACTGGCAACCTTAACCTGAGAATAGCATACTAAACAAGTCAACACATGGTTGGTGAGTTCAAGAGTTTGCGTTAAAATATAAACCAATCAACAGTTTCCAGAGCATAAGTAGTGTATTGCAATAGATAGCTAGTCTATTAACATAAAAATATCAATCATAGTGATTTCGCGATCGAAGCTGACTGTGTTACGTTTGTTGCCTCCCCGTCACGACTTATCAGGTCGTGACGAATATGTGTTAGGACAAAATTGCACCCGTTTGACCTCGAGTCGCACAGGTGGGGCTCGTCAGACCCAGTAGTACTACCCAAGATTTCCCCGCTATTCAATATTAACAATCCGAAAGTGTGAGGACTTTCCATGGTAAACAACACTATATCAATATTATACACACTCATAAATAAAAGCGTTTGTGATCAACAGTATGCTATCTCCCCCAAAAGAGATGATGTAAAATGAGTGGGGCAAGAACTCACCTGATACGCGTAAGAATTAACTTAGAGTTTAACTTGAAAGGAAAAGACAACCTTCAAAGGGCACCTAGAACACAAGAGTACATAAGTACGTGTATACAAAAATCAACACGAAACCCTAAGTGCTCTACAAACCAAGGAACTCAAGGTTTAAGAAAGACAAGACACATTTGACCCAGTTGACCCGTTTGACCCGTTTGACCCGTTGGTGACATTATAGGTGATAATTCGTTAATACTAACACAACAGTATGTCATACATGATCAACATACAACTTGATTACATATAGCACATCATTAACCACATGTACTACCTAGATCATCATACAATCAATTATCATACAAGTCATGCGAATTACAACAGGCCAAAACAGGTAACAAACCAAATCAACATTCATATAACCTAGACAACACATTTAATCAACTTAGAAATCATCCATGAACACACTAGCATGATCCTAATATCCCAAACATGCTCAAATCATCCAATTCAAGGATTTGCACAAATAAAGTTTCCCTTTTGGGAAAGTTCATCCCAAATTCATCAAACTCAAACAACATTCATGAATTCATCAATTATATACCAATTCAATTCCATGACAACATCTATACATGATCAACAACTTAATCATCATGATTCATCAACATTCAACACCAAAAGTTACTATTTTTAGCAATGTATGAACTATAACACATCTTCTTGATTTTGAATTGTTCATAACATCAACTTAGCATCTAATCATCATCACAAACACATCCATAACGTTCATACATCATCCAATCATCAATTCATGCAAAATAAAGTTACTATTATTAGTAACCTATGAACAATGTATCAAAATCATAGCTTTCTTGCATAATCGACGTTAACTAGCATATATACAATCCAACTAACATAATAACACTAACCAACATCAACAAATCGATCCACAATTGCAAGTTTCGAATTAGGGTTTCGGCCCTAATGTAATTTCCATAAAAACTCGTAAAAGTCCAACCTTTATTGCATACTTGACGTTAATTAACATGTAATCTATCTAACAAACACATTAACATCAACAAACAACATGTAATCGACCATCAATTGCAAAATTCGCATGGAACTTTCGGCCAATCATGAACAATCATCAAATCATACAAAAATCTAACCTTTAAACGTGTAATGGCTTGCAATTGATGATTCTAACTTGTTGTGATGCTTGAAATCGATCAAATCCGTGGCTTTGTTGGTGTTCTTGGCCGAAATCGTAAAGGGAGAGGGAGAGGGGATGAAGTCGCGGCCGATTGGGTTAGGGAATTAGGGTTTGTTTTTGATTTTGTAACTTAATTAATCATATTTACCCTTTTAACCCTTATAATTTGTATTTTATAAAAATTAGGCTTTTTGAATAGTTTGTAAATAGTTTTTAACTACTAAACACAATTATTATTAATCACTAATAACAATCATGCATAATTCCCATTTATCACAAAACACACGAAATAAATATGCACGTTTTCACGTTACGCGATAAAATTACAGTTAACATCTAAATCACATAAGCATGACTAATAATCAACATAGTAATTATTTGTTTAACATTATTAATTATTATTAAGTCACCAACGTTCAACGACAACTAGTGTGTGCTCCCGACACGTGTATGCAAGACTTAACGGAACTAACGGAGTTTGGTAACGGAAAATTACCGGATGTCACAAGTATAGCAATCCATCATACCTAGTTATCACACAAGTTATTCACGTATGCCAATTACAAACCCTTAAGTGCTATAAAGCTCATCATACATCATCCATTATCATGTATATTCCATAAGAGCCTAAATATCCAAAGTTGTGCATCAAGCATTCATACAACCCAAATAACACAATCTACCACCTTAGACATCATCAACAAACATTCTAACATGGTCCTAACATCATAAACATGCTCAATTAAGAATATCCAATGATCTACATAAATAAAGTTTCTCTTTCGGGAAAGTAACACCTAAAACCAAATCTAACATCCAATTCATTCAAAATTCATCAACTTTATACCTAATCAAGTTCATAACAATCATCTAAACATGATAAACATCATCAATTCATCATAATTCATCAATCTTATGCATAAAAGTTACTATTAATAGTAAGATATGAACAACCACTCAATTTCAATCATAGATTCATCAATATTTCACCTAATCTAGTTCATAGCATTCATAATAATCCTTTTAACATCAACAATTCATCAAAACATGAATTCTCATGAAGAAAAGTTTCCACTTTTGGCAATGTATGAACTAGGTAACAAAATCATGGATTTCTTGCATAATCTACATAGATTAACATTCATACAACATAACTAACATCATAACATCATCAAACCAACATCAATTTTGACATTCATCACAATTTTCAGCCTAGGGTTCAACAATGATCAAAAACCATGAAAAATCAATAAAAATCTAACCTTTATGTGTGTAATGATCAAGAATTGATGCTTGCTACACGTTAGAATCACTTGGAACTAGCCAAAATCGATGATTGATTGTTGTTCTTGCTCGAAATCGAAGTGTGTGTGTAGTGGGGTGTTGCGGTCGAAGGTGAGGGGGAGGGGGATTAGGGAATTGATTTTTGATTAAATTTGGTAATATTAAGTTTTGCGGTATTTACAAACTTAACCCTCCTTGTTTAAATCTTATAAAAACTAATCTTTCAACACTTTTTAAATAAGTTTTTAACTACAAAACACAAACATTATTAATAGACAATAATAATTATATTTTTCAACTAACAACAAAAAGTATGAATTTAATATTACACGTCGTCACGTTACAAGGTAAAATTCACAAATAATATTTAAATTCACAAATCACATAACTACAAATTATTAATCAACATTATTAATCAAGTTATTATCAGATAACCATTGTTAATTATTATTATGTCACTAATGTTCAACGACAACTAGTGTGTGCTCACGACACGTGTATGCAAGACCTAACGGAACTAACGGAGTTTGGTAACGGAAAATTACCGGATGTCACATTATCCCCATGTTGATAGAATTTTTGTTCTGAAAAATGTGTTACATGGTTGTGTTACATCACTGGTCTACTGCATTGGCACAAAGAAATCGGGTGGGTTTTCACATTATCCCCATGTTGAAAGAAATTTCATCCTGAAATTTAACCATTACCTCCGCCGGTTGACATTGTCGTTTCGAAAAGATGAGGGTACTTAAGCTTCATCTGATCCTCACGTTCCCACGTGAATTCCGGTCCACGTTTCGAGTTCCAACGAACTTTGACTATGAGTATCTTGCTTTGCTTAAGAGTTTTGACCTCACGGTCCATCACCTCAACTGGTTCCTCAATGAACCGTAGTTGTTCATTTACTTGTACTTCCTTCAGTGGTACAACCATCATCTCGTCTGATAAACATTTTTTCAAATTTAAGACATGAAATACATTGTGAATTCCACTCAACGAATAAGGTAGGTCTAATCGATATGCCACTGGACCTATTCTTTCCAGAATCTCAAATGGCCCAACATATCTCGGGTTAAGCTTGCCTCTTTTACCGAATCGAATTACACCTTTCCACGGTGAGACTTTCAGTAAAACTTTGTCACCGACCTGAAACTCCAAAGGTTTCCATCGCTTGTCTGCATAGCTTTTCTGTCGGTCACGTGCTGCAGCCATACGGTTCCTTATCTGTACGATCTTCTCAGTAGTCTCGTGCACCAACTTGGGGCCTATTAGTTGACTATCACCAATTTCCGCCCAGCAAACTGATGATCTACACTTTCGCCCATACAAAGCTTCAAATGGTGCTGCCTTAATACTGATGTGATAACTATTGTTGTAAGAAAATTCCACCAATGGTAGGTGAACTTCCCAATTATTCCCTTAATCAATCACACAAGCACGTAACATGTCCTCCAATGTTTGAATAATACGTTCACTTTGCCCATCCATCTACGGATGATAAGCAGTACTCATATCTAGACACGTACCCAAAGATTTATGTAATGACTGCCAAAAATGTGATGTGAAACGAGCATCATGGTTAGAAATAATTGAGACCGGTACACCATGTCTCAAAATTATCTCCTTCAGATAAATTCAAGTTAACTTGTCCATTTTATTCGTTTCCTTGATTGCCAAGAAGTGAGCAGACTTAGTTAACCGATCTACAATAACCCATATCGTGTCACAACCAGTAGGATTCCCGGGTAATTTGGTAATGAAATCCATAGAAATCTGTTCCCACTTCCACATAGGAATCTCAAGTTGTTGTAGTAATCCAGATGGCTTTTGGTATTCAACTTTAACCTTCGAACAGGTTAAGCACTTGCTCACATACGTAGCTACATCCGCCTTCATATTAGGCCACCAATAGTACGCCTTCAAGCCATGATACATCTTGTCTGAACTAGGATGTATAGAGTACTTAGACTTGTGAGCCTCACTCATAACCAAGTCCCTTAGGTTTCCATACAAAGGCACCCAGAGTCTGTCCATGAAGTAAAGAATTCCATCCGTTTTCACTTCAAACTGTTTGGCCATTCACCGTAAAGATTCGGACCCAATGTTTTCCATTTTCAAGGTTTCTGTCTGAGCTTCTCATATTTGTTCAGGAAAGTGAGTGCTAATCATAAGCTGCAAGGCTCGCACTCGTCGGGGCTTAGCAGTTTCCTTTCTACTCAACTCATCCGTGACTACATTTGCCTTTCCTGGGTGATATTTGATAGCGCAATCATAATCATTCAATAATTCCACCCAGCGTCGCTGCCTCATATTCAACTCCTTCTGCTCAAAGATATGTTGAAGACTCTTGTGATCGGTGTAGATAGTGCACTTGGTACCATACAAGTAATGTCTCCAAATCTTCAAAGCAAAAACTACCGCACCCAGTTCCAAGTTATGAGTGGTGTAGTTCATCTCGTGTACTTTTAGTTGTCTCGAGGCGTAGGCTATCACCTTATCATGTTGCATCAAGACACAACCAAGTCCTTGGATAGAAGCATCACAATAAACCACAAAATCATCACTTCCCTCCGGTAATGCCAATATCGGTGCGCTACACAGTTTCCATTTCAATAACTGAAAAGCAGACTCTTGACTATCACCCCATTTATACATTGTTCCTTTATGAGTCAAGGCTGTGGGAGGTTGAGAGATCTAAGAGAATCTCTCAATGAATCGCCGATAATATCCTGCCAATCCAAGAAATTGTCATATCTCACTAGGCGTCTTGGGAACCGACCAATTCTTTATCACTTCAATCTTTGCAGGATCGACATGTATTCCTTTCTCGTTAACAACATGACCCAAAAATTGTACTTCACATATCCAGAAATCACACTTGGAAAACTTGGCGTACAGTTGTTCCCTTTTAAGTAATTCCAAGATTAGACGTAGGTGCTCTTCATGTTCTTCCTTGGTCCTCGAATAGATCAATATGTCATCAATAAACACGATAACAAACTGATCAAGATAGGGTTTGCACACACGATTCATGAGATCCATGAACACTGCTGGTGCATTTGTCAACCCAAATGGCATGACCAAGAACTCATAATGACCATAACATGTACGAAATGCGGTCTTTGAGATGTCTTCCTCTCGGACTCTCAGTTGATGATACCCAGTCCTCAAATCAATCTTAGAGTAGTGGCTTGATCCTTGAAGTTGATCAAAGAAATCATCTATACGAGGTAAAGGATATTGGTTCTTGACTGTAACCTTGTTCAGTTCTCTGTAGTCGATGCATATTCGAAATGTGCCATCCTTTTTCTTGACGAAGAGAACAGGTGTTCTCCAAGGTGATGAGCTCGGTCGAATAAACCCTTTATCCAACAGCTCCTATAGTTGTGCAGATAGTTCCTGCAGTTCGTTTGGGGCTAACCGGTAAGGTGCTCTCGCAATCGGAGCGGCTCCGGGAGTCAAATCAATCTGGAACTCAACTTGACGATGAGGTGGTAGTCCAGACAGATCCTCTGGAAACAACTCTAGAAAGTCACGAATTACCGGAATATTCTCTATCTTCTTTCCCTCCGGTTGCTTGTCAGTCACAAGGGCTAATATGGCTAAGAGACCTTTACGTAACAACTTATGTGCTTTCACAAAGGATAAGATGCCTATCACAGCAACACCTTTCTCGCCCTTAACCGAGAGAATTTCCCCATCCAGGAGAGGAATGCGGATAACCTTCTCGTGGCAAATGACTTCCGCCTACTTCTCGGAAAGTCAATCCATGCCCACGACCACATCGAAACTCCCAAGCGTAACAGGCATGAGGTCGATGTCAAAAGTATGACCAACAAGTTCTATCTCGTAACCCTTAAGGATGTGTTTCACGTGGATTTGCTTACCGTCAGCTAATTCTACCGTATATTTAGATTCCAACGGAGAAGGCATATCACTTAATTGACTACTAAACTTAGTAGAGATAAAACTTCTATCGGCTCCAGTGTCAAACAATACAGGAGCAAAACGACCATTAACAGGAAATTTACCAGTAACAGTAGTAGGGTCGTTTAGAGCCTCACCTGAACCCATGACGAAGGCTCTCCCTTTAGCTCCATCGTTATTGCCACCGTTATTATCACCATTACCATTGTTGTTGTTGTTGTTTCCACCATTGCTAGCACCATTCCTATTTTTCTTCAACTGCGGACAATTCCTCTTGTAGTGTCCTTCCTTTCCACATTGGAAACAACCTTTTGATGTTTCTTGAGGTTGTTGGAGCTTCTTCATCAACTCTCCATGGCAATCCTTTGCCGCGTGTACAGCCTTACCACAACGCTGGCATCGAAAGTTGTCATACCTGCCAGTGTGGTGGTAGTTACATTGATTACATTTAGGATACTTACCCATGTATCCTCCTTGTCCCTGTGCTGATGAGGATCCCTAATTGAATCTGCGATTGTTGTCAAATTTTCTCTGTTGTTGCTGCTGAGCCTGACTATTTGATGAGGAAACTTTGTTACTAGTGGGCTCCCACTTGCGCTTATTTCCGGGTACACCAGCCACCGCCCCCTGTTTAGGTAACTTCCCTTGTTCTACAACCATATCGGTCAGCCTATGAGCTAACCTAATGGCCTGTCATATGGTAGCAGGGTTGGAGGCTGTCACCATACTCTGAATCTCAGGAACCAGCCCATGTAAATAAAGCTCGATCCTCTTATGCATCTCATTCACCATTCCCAGGCACAGAGTTTCCAACTCATGAGACCGGGTAGTATAGGCCTTAATTTCAGAACCTTGCATCTTAAGTTGCCAGAACTCGACTTCCAGCTTCTGCACTTCATTTGGTTCTTCCTCCGGATCTTCCTCTGGCTCCTCCTCAGGAACCTCCTCTGGTACCTCCTAAGGCTCCTCTATCGGGGCCTCCTGAGGCTCGAGCTAGTTTTCCAACTCATGTATACTAACTATAGCCTCGTGAAGCTGATCGCGCGTTGCATTCAGAGTAGCCGTCAACTCAGCAACCTGTCCACGTAGAGTCTGGATATCTCCTGTCTGACCATCCTGGCGTCCTTGCATATCAAGCCACGAGTCTTCCATCTCCTCATACACTCGGCTGTCATGCTCCTGTCACGCGTCCAACCTTTTAAATTTCTCTTCGACATTTCATCATAGTCAGTCATGTGAGGCCTCCACAGCGGGGATAGCCCTATAAGGAGTACATGGTAGGGAGTATAATATGGTGTCTTTAGTAACAGTAGGGATCGTAAATGGAACACTCTCCTTTTCCAGCATCTTTATCAGTATAGTGCGATACCAATCCCAATTGTTAGGGTCAGTCATGTCCCGCTCAATCATAGGCTCACCCGTAAGATACACATCAGATATAAACACAGGGGGTCGAGAACCATAACTCGTAGACGACGAAGGAATATTAGGAACCTCAGGTTCCTTTCTCGGCGCGTTTGAACAAGGGATGAAGATGATGATGATGCCATACTGCAGTGTATGTGATGTGTATGCCAATGAGCAACAGTAAAGGATAAGTAACGAGTAACTAACTAACTGTGCGGTTATAGTCTAGTGTGTATGCAACCTAGTTCCCTATAACCAATGGCTCTGATACCAATCTGTCACACCCTCAAATTCCACGTGCGGGGTTTTACCGTGAGGCGTGTGAACAAACCAGGATCTCAGTCATTAGTTACTCAGAACGACTCTATATGCAACATTTAAACAAATCAGAGTTTAAAACTTTAAAATATTTACGGAAGCGTTTTGTAAATAACCCAAACACAAGGTACTAAAAGTAAACAGCACAAAACGCGCGCCCACACTAAAATACGTAAGTAAATGCTAAATTAAAAGTAAACAATGTTTGAACAAATCATGCTTGACACGTGCGTGCTCCTAAGGGCAACTGCTAGAAACAACCTGAGAAAAACATACTAAAAGTGTAAACATGATGGTTGGTGAGTTCAAGGGTTTGTAATCAATCGTAAGCAGTGGCGTTAGTAAAAATATAAACAAGTGAATTGAAATAGATAGCTAGTCTAATTTTATTAGTAAAGAGCAATAGTGATTTCGCGATCGAAGCTGACTATGTTTGTCTGTTTGCCTTCTGCCACGACATACCAGGTCGTGACGCTGTTAGTAGTTTAGGACAATATTGCACCCGTTGACTTCCGATCACCCACTATGTCTTACCAAACACATGTTATATCAGTAAATCATTTTAAAAACAAGTATGCTTTCTCACCCAAAAAAGAGAAGTAGTAAAAGTGGGGCATTGAACTCACCTGGTGTGCAAACGAATGATTGTAAAAGCTAATGATGAGTGGAAAGACAACCCTTCAAAGGTTACCTAGAACACACAAGTACATAAGTACGTGTACACAGAAAACTTAACAATCCTAAATGCTCAATAACCACATTGACCCAAGGTTTTGGAAAACAAGACTCATTTGATCAAGTTGACCCGTTTGACCTATTGGTGACATGTCAAGTTAAATTCTTGTTTAATCAAGTATAGCAACCCATCATACATGGTTATCACACAAGTTATTCACGTATGCCACATTACAAACCCTTAAGTGCTATAAAGCTCATCATACATCATCCATTATCATGTATATTTCATAAGAGCCTAAATTTCCAAAGTTGTGCATCAAGCATTCATACAACCCAAATAACACAATCTATCACCTTAGACATCATCAACAAACATTCTAACATGGTCCTAACATCATAAACATGCTCAATTAACAATATCCAATGATCTACATAAATAAAGTTTCTCTTTCGGGAAAGTAACACCCAAAACCAAATCTAACATCCAATTCATTCAAAAATTCATCAACTTTATACCTAATCAAGTTCATAACAATCATCTAAACATGATAAACATCATCAATTCATCATAATTCATCAATCTCATGCATAAAAGTTACTATTAATAGTAAGATATGAACAATCACTCAATTTCAATCATAGATTCATCAATATATCACCTAATGTAGTTCATAGCATTCATAATAATCCATTTAACATCAACAATTCATCAAAACATGAATTCTCATGAAGAAAAGTTTCCACTTTTGGCAATGTATGAACTAGGAAACAAAATCATGGATTTCTTGCATAATCTACATAGATTAACATTCATACAACATAACTAACATCATAACATCATCAAACCAACATCAATTTCGACATTCATCACAATTTTCGGCCTAGGGTTCATCAATGATTAAAAACGATGAAAAATCAATAAAAATCTAACCTTTATGTGTGTAATGATCAAGAATTGATGCTTGCTACACATTAGAAACACTTGGAACTAGCCAAAATCGATGATTGATTGTTGTTCTTGCTCGAAATCGAAGTGTGTGTGTGTGTGTGTGGGGTGTTGCGGCCGAAGGTGAGGGGGAGGGGATTAGGGAATTGATTTTTGATTAAATTTGGTAATATTAAGTTTTGCGGTAATTACAAACTTAACCCTCCTTGTTTAAATCTTATAACAACTAATCTTTCAACACTTTTAAATAAGTTTTTAACTACAAAACACAAACATTATTAATAGACAATAATAATTATATTTTTCAACTAACAACAAAACGCATGAATTTAATATTACACGACGTCACATTACAAGGTTAAATTCACAAATAATATTTAAATTCACAAATCACATAACTACAAATTAATAATCAATATTATTAATCAAGTTATTACAGATAACCATTGTTAATTATTATTAAGTCACCAACGTTGAACGACAACTATTGTGCCACGACACGTGTATGCAAGACCTAACGAAACTAACGGAGTTTGGTAACGGAAAATTACAGGATGTCACATCCTAGTTGACCGAACCTATAATGTTAATGTTATTGTTATGTTTATATTACTATGCATCCAACTCTTAAATAATATATATACAATGATGATTTTTGAACAACCCCCAATCGGATTCCATGTAACTCCACACATTAATCTACTCCGCGTAACTCCACACATTAATCTACTCCGTGTATCAAATGAGACTGGAACTCAACATTTTTTATTTTTTAATTGCTTTTACTTATTTCTATTTTTATAATTTTTAATTTTTTTTGTTATATTTAAACCATGTTTTTTCTTTTATTTTTTCTAGCTACTTTTTGTTTTCCATAGGATTTTTTATTTAACTTTTTTTAGTACGTAAAAACATTTTTTTATTCTCTTATTTTTGTGTTAGAAATTATAATACTTCCATTGTATTCACAATTAAAAATATACAACTGCAAATTACGAATATAACGACGAAAACAAATTACGCGTCTCATCGCGTAATGCGGGTACCAAAACTAGTTTGTATGTATTGGTGTAAACGTATGAGACAAAATAATCTAATAAATTAATGAAGATGAAGACTAATATAATAATTTTATCTTTTTGTCCCTCGATGATCGGTCGAGTTAAAGTATCATTGTTACATTCTTCTCTTGTTATTAGAACCTTCGATATTGCTTCTGTTGGAAAAATTCATTCTCGAGAAAAGAAAATCCTTCACACTAGATCCTAATATATGTTTGTACGGCCGGTATGTGTATTACATATGTTCTGTTATAGTGTTATCATATATATGAAAAACAATGACCCTAAAAAATGTAAGAAAATGTCAAAAAGGGGTGGACCGACTGCACTAAATGCGGTGCACCATTACTAAATTTCCAAAATGTGTAACACATTTTTAATCCTCAAAATATAAATGCATGGTCACATTCAACTTATCCGACAACACATGAGTTAAATGAAGACTGTCATTTGCATGCTTTTGGTTTTTAATTATTTTTTTTAATCTTCAAACAAGTACGTTTCATGTTTATGTCAAATTCTTCTTCTCAATTGCGATGGTGTTTTATAGCAATGCTTTTTATAGATTTCTGGTTAGAATTGACAATTAATGTGATGTATTATTATTACTTTATGAGATGTTATCATTCATGGTTTATGAGATGTTTTATATTCTATAGCTGTTTTATGTTCATTAATATATATTTACCTTGTGATAAAGACCAATAGTGACATTTAATTTATAATCTTTCGCTTAAGGATAACTCACTTAGTAGATGTTTTGCTTTTTAAAGAGGATGTCTGGGGTTCAAACCCACTCATGATGTATTGGTGTAACGTAGGAGTAGGAATAGGAAAATTTGTCATTAAAAAGTTAATTACTAACTTGGTTATGTATCATGGGTTGTTTCATATCTTTAGTGGATTGTACCCATCTTGTGTTTTTTTTTTTTTTTTTTTTTTTTTTTTTTTTTTTTTTTTTTTTACTTTTTCTAATCTTTAACTTTTTTATTTTAACCCAATACTTTTAAATCTTTTACAATTTAGCCCCACGATATTTTACTTTCAATTTTATTCCCTTATACTTTTTATATTTTAGATTTTTTCCGTTTACATTTAGGTCTAAATTTTACGAGTTAACACGCCGCAACTTGCGTGTGTGGTTTAGTGTTATTACGCTTATTTTTCCCCTTTTAACGAGCTCATCGCAATGCGCTGATCCTAAATCGACTTATTTATTATTTTTAGTTATTTTACATTACATCTGCGTTGTTCCCCGTTTTTACATTCACTTTTCATTTGTTTTTATTTTTCGTTTTTTATTTACTTTTTAATACGGGGCTTTCCGGTGTTAATAGACACTGATGGTGATGTGTCATTGGTGCTACTTAATATGGTTTTATGATCTCTGCTGCGAGACTTAATACTATTCTTACCCTAAAAACTTCTAAACTAAATGTTCATATAATATAAATAAGTTATTTTCATAGTCTACAACGTATCATCGTTATAATTTTGCAGAAAAGTTGTTGAAAATCTACAATTGGTAAAACAACTTTACAAATATGAGAGTCCGTGGGATGTTAGAAACTTTTTGAGATATCAGTACAAAGCCATATTGGGAAGCAATTTTATCAGTACGCGAAGGACATTAATCAATGACTATATCAACAAGCGAGCAACAGACCCCACACTGCTTAAACAGGATATCGAGCTTGATTGGCTCATTTTTATTGAATCATTAATAAATTTTCAAGATCGAGTGACTTGTTTAATGTATATTAAATATTAACATTTTTATTTACATACATACATTACGTAGATATATATTTATTATCTTCGAGGGAAATTTTGGTGGTTTAGTGGTGTATTGCACAACCAAAAGGTTATGGGTTTAAATTCTATGTGATGCAGGTTATGTTGTATTTATTTTATAAAATATATAAATAGTGTTAAAATGTTATAATTTATTATGTAGAGAAATTTATAATATTTATATAACTAATAAGCTTGTTTAGACTTGAAAATTTAACTAAGCTTAGCACGGGCTAAAGTTCATCTATTAAATGTGTAACAACCCAAGTATTGTACTAGATATTATCTGCTTTGGCAGCAGCACGCTCTCAGGCGCCCACCCCTCACGGTTTTTAAAACGCGTTTGAGAAGGAAGGTATCCAGTCCCATATAAGGGGACTTTTGTTCTCCTTCCCGACCGATGTGGGATGTTACATCCCCCTTACTTGGAGATCAGCGTCCTCGCTTACACATCGGCCTGGCATTGGCTTTGATACCATTTCTTGATTTGTGTGTATCATCTGTATCGTTCCAATTTTATTGGATGTCTGCACGACAGCTTCCCCCTACGACGACCTGCTCCGTGTGTGCCTCGGTGACCGAAGCCCTCCATTTGAGTTGTCACTTCCCCCGTGAATCTTTTGATATTATTTTCTTTCGTTGTTAGATTCAGTGTGTACATTTTCTCTCACGGTTGTTATACTATGGTAATGTGTTTCAGTTTGGGTGGTTTTGTGTGCGTGTTTTAAGGCTTACTCCGAGGAAGTGTTGTGGATGTGGGTTGCAAGGGGTGCAGGTGTTCGGGTTTGCATATGCATCTATGTGTGTGTGGTTGTAGGTGTGTGAGGCTGTGGGTTTTCGGTATGTGGATGAATTTACATGTGTGAGGTGTATCAGCATGTATATAGATGTTTGTGTATCGAGTGGTATTAGTGGGAGCCGATTAGGATTTCAGCCATGATGGTCATGAAGGTGTATTCGAGTACGTGTTTATGCATGTGCGTGGGTATGTGACGGTATGTGATGTTGACAGTGTACATGTGCATGTGTATGTGCGATGTGTGTGTGATAGTAGGTGTTATGTGGCGACCGCAGGTATGTAGTCATGATGGGGGTGTGTGTGTGTGTGTCTTGTGGGTTATGACTCATTTAGGGTTTGGACCCTCGGGTGTTCTCGACTTTGAGTCCGTGTGTGTGAATGGATTCATGCATGGGTGTGTAAGGGTCCATGCATATATGTGTGTATGTGTGTGGGTTTCATTAGGGATTATGTTTTATGTTCTCTCATGGACCGTGAAGTATACATATATATATATGTATGTGCATGTAGTGTGTTTAGGAATATGTGATTATGCATTGGGGGGGGGGGGGGGTTGTTGAGAGTTGAGACAAGTTGTGAACACGAAAATGCGGTACCCAATTCTTTAAATCTGTTAATGACCTAGAACTTTACATAATTCAAGTTATCTGGAAACCTAAACATATGTTCTCTGCATGATTTATTGTTATGCATTCAAGGCGAGTTTAAAATTTTGCTTTCTTTATTATTCTCTTTTGGGGAAGAGAAAATTCTCTAAAAATACTTTACTCTTAATTGAGTAAAATTGTGCGATCAACATGTATACTAATGTTATTACCATTTAAGTCTTTACTTTCGAATCGTTAATTTTGTTGTATTAGAGAGGTAAATTTTGAGTAGTACTATTAGGTTTGATAAACCCTACCTGGGCTATTCGTGCTAGCACAACTGAAGGTCGAATGGGTATTAAATTAACCAAATTACTCTTGGTAACCACGGACGAGGCATTCATATTTACTTGTCGAGCTTCGGTTTTGAACTTCATATACCGGTACCATGATTTGTGGATTAGCTATCTACGTTGATATCTTTATTTACTGTAATTTGTTTCTAAACTGTGGTTGTTTTATAAATCTATGAACTCACCAACCCTGTGTTGACACTTTAACATGGTTCTCTTAGGTTCGTAAAGTTTTGCACTGCTAGAAGCATAACATTAAGGTTCATGGATTTTGAATCGTTTAAATCTATTATTTGGGTTTTACAATTGATACTGAGTTTGGGCGCGTGTATTTGTGCAGTACTGGTTTATGAATTTTATTTAAATTTGCTTATGCATTTGATAATTATGAAACTTGACTTTTGAATAATGATTTGGGATTAACGGAAAGACTATAATGATATGATTTTGTAATCAATATGTCGTTAGTTATAACTATTGACTGGGATCTTAGTATGTCACGCGCCTAATGGTATTGTGAAAATTAAGGGTAGAACACATGTCAACAAGAATCTTTTTCACATTAAATCATGAGCCACAATAAGCATTTTAGGGCAGAAATGGTAACAAAGGTTCCATGTGTGTGTCGATTACATCAAAACTAAAGAGCTGAAAGAACAATAAAATTGTATACGGGTTTCATTTTGCCGAATTCTTCAAAAACTTATCCCTCTTATTCTACTCTAGAAGATGAACCATCTGAAGTTGATATGCCCTTGATGTGTAATCTGCCCTTGATGTGCAAGTATATATTGATTTGAAGTCATGGTTATATATGTTTGGGGTAGTGGTGATAGGTAGCACTAGCATTGAAGTCCTAGTAAATGTGTAGATATGATGGCCGGAAGTTCAGATTAACCATCTAAAGGCGGCGGATGCGGTGTTGATCCGTTGCAGTTACAGCAAGACGATGGGTTCTAGGTTTTTCGATTGGCATATCTAAGAGGTAATGGTGACCGTAATTTTTAGATTGGTGGGGATTTTGGATTTTTAGTAGGTGGAGGTGGTGTGAGGTTGATAAAGAAGAAAGAGAGAGGCGAAAAGTGTATTCACACTTAAATTCATGGGTATTTTTAGTAAGTCTAAAGGACGAAAAGTGTATTTTGTCTATTAGGACTTTTGTTCTTTCATTCAATACCTGTACTTAATAATCCTTAGGTGAATTCACACTAAATTCGTGGGTATTTTTGACATAAGAAGAAAATAATTAGATATTATGTTGTCATATCTAACTCAATTAATAAATAAATCACCTTTGGGCTTACCTGTTTATATAAACTAGGAGTTTGCCTGTCGAACGTAGAGGTGATGGTATGATTTGGGAACATGTTGTTTCTAAACATATAGTTACGGGCTAAAGTTCATGTTCAACCAAGTGCAATGTGTGCACTTTCAAAAGGTTGAAAAAGTGGTGGTCGTCTCCTGCTATGCTTAAATATGCATCATTTTTTTTCCTATTGCCATTAGTAGGGGTATCTTGCCGTTTTTTCATATTATTTATCATATTGTTGTTGTCATGTTAAACAATAGAATTTGCAGTACACATAACATTATTTGAATTCGTATTAGATTAAACAATTTAAATGCTTGTTTTGATTAAAAGACATATTCGTTATGCTAACTCCATAAACACAACTATGATTACATGAAGTATTATTTTCAAGAGCAGAAATCAAAATATGAAAAAGACACATATAAAACATATAATCATATTTCTACCAATTAAGGCTATGATATTTTTAGTATCAGATAAGGGGATTTAAAACAACTTGGATACAACGAAGGTAGAAAGTTAAGCGCACTTGCTGTCCATCGATTATGCCACGCCAATATGCAGAAATCCTGATTCTTGTATTACATTGACTCATTATAGCCTCGGCTAGCAAACAAACATCACGTTGCTATTCAGCTTGAGTAGCCTGTTATTAACTTTACACGACACAAAATAGGGCAACATGTTAAAGTCTAAAACCTGAAATCAGCGCAAAATATCAAAGTGACCATTTACCATGTTTACAACCTTTGAAAAGTGACTTCCATGATTTTGGCACAATTAATATAGTTATCGACTTGTTATAAAGTCAACAATTACTTTTTAATTATAACACAACCTTTAGTTATAATGATGGGATTTTACTATAAAATTTTAAGTAATTGAAATCATAGAGTAATAAAAATTATATATGAACAACATACCAAAGTATAGAAGTATTGAACCTTTAGTAGGAGTACCGGGTTTAACTATATGAAGATATGTCACATACATAATAAGAGTTTGAGATAAATAATATGATGCATCAAATGGATCAAACCACATGAACGACTACAATGTCATCCAAATGAAGCTTCTCGGTCACCTTTAAAGAAATTTAAATGTTCAATAGATAAAGCACAAATTACCAACGTACAATAAACTTGCTAAATTACATCAAAATACTTAGATAATACAATAGCGGAGATCAACAATATGCTTATAGTAATTATAACAGATATTGTAAGGATCAGTACAATACAATTAGATCGATCTCGTGATAAGAATGCGAAATGTAATCATCACGGAAGATAAGATTGAATATAGAAATGAAGAAACACGAGTAAATAAACTTCACAATCTATTGATCTCTGATTTGATTACAAGTACAGTAAGTACAAATCAAGAAAGTGAAAAATCTCTCTATCAAAGTTCTATCTAATTACAAAGCTAAACTTCTATTTATATACAAAAAGAAGTTCTCGCGCGAAACATCAATTCTTGCGCGACTAGTTGTCGCGCGAGAAGCAGTTTTCGCGCGGTAACTCTAGGTTCACATGGACTTGATCTTGATCTTCATCTTGATTTTGATTTCCCGAGCCTCTAGGTTCAACCCTACATTCTCCCTCTAGGCTCGGTAAATCAATGTTGTTAGAAGTCCAGTCTGCAACCTGATAGCTGCCCCCATACACGTACATCTTGTTATTCAGGGCCTTCGTAATCATCCAACCGAACTGTGCTGCTATGAAGGTACAGATTCATCAGCTGCAATTGGACATGCCTGCAACTTCATCAAATCTTCTTTACCCAA